>PNEQ01069877.1:0-16182 GCA_003012365.1 Medauroidea extradentata | reverse complement strand
CGACCACGCCCCTTATCATCAAGCCTCCTTAGCCGACCAGGTGTAGAGGCGTAGGTACTCTGGACAGCGACTGCGACCCCCTCCCTCGAGAACCTAGAACCCCTATCTGGACGTTTGCACCGCGACCACGCCCCTCACCATCAAGCCGCCTCTAGCCCGACCACGTGTAGAGGCGTAGGTACTCTCTCCGCCGAAGTGATCTCATTATATGCCGTGTCGACTTGTCGAACCTTGTCGTTGGCACAACAACCGACGCTCCCGCAGCCGGTGTGGTTCAACCTTACTTAATGGACGTTGATGACATGTGTTAGACCCAGGGTCGGGCCACAACAATGTGCGACTTGACAAATTCATCTACATATCTATAGTGCTAATCCTTCAATTAGCAACACTAAAAGTTCGACATTAAACTCACTGCCGCATCCCGTCTGCGAACCTTTGCAGCTCCCACTGAACACTGTCCGCTTTAGTTAATTAGTACACTGTTGTTATAATTATTTTGCATTGCTATATTAATTACAAAATTTTTAAGATATTCTAGGTGATGGTTTTTTTCCTTGCATTCCACTCATTATTTAGATGCAATGTTAAAAAAATTGTATGTACACTATGTAAAAGATAGTTACGTATCTTAAAGGCATTTCCAATAAAGCACTGAAGTACATGTATATAAATTTTATTTTATCACTTATAATTCATGCTCATACGAAAACAGTTTTTAAAAATGTGCATTACCTTTCTCAGTTCTGTGAACACAGGCATGTGAAATGTCCCTTGAGGAGTCGTATACTAAGCAAAGGATGTTCCCAGAATCGTGTCTCTCTAAGCTAGATATAGTAAATAAAACAGTTAAAAACTAGGATCTTCACCTATACACACCTATACGCGCAGCTTCAATGAAGGTTCACTAGCGTGGTAACATAACATGCGCGTACAATGAGGTGTTGCTGCTAGGTTGTAAGTGGTGGTGCGTACTACCAATGGCGGATTTTGAAACATATTTGGGGGGGCCCCCCTTGCGCGATTTTATGGATTGTAAAAAATACCAGCCATTTCGTAAGTGTAGTTGTGTTTACAGTTACAGAACATTAATAAAATACATACAAGTAGGATACATTAAATGTACTTGGATCATGATAGAACAAAACTTCAGTTTCTTTGAACCGACTGGACATACTTTGGCTATTGAAGACTATTTGGGGGGGGGGGCCTCAATCCGGTAGCCCTCCCCCTCCCTTATCCGCCACTGCATCCTGCTGGTACTAACAAGGAGCGCAGGACGCATGTATGTTGAGGGCTGCTTGAAACGCAGACAACTGCACAACGCCTCTCCTTCAAGCTGCCTGGGATCAATAGGTCGGGGCGCAACACGCCGTGCGCAACTCGACACAGCACGTCGTAGCTTTAGAGCGCCGTCTACGACACTTCGTGTGATGTCATGGGCCAAACACGCTCCGGAGCGGTAAGAGCGAACCTAACACGAGGACCAGATACATAGCCGCCTCTGCAAGGAAGACACTACTGGCGCGCAGTATATCCGGCCAGGGGCTGCGGTGGTAGAACGGTTCAAGGCTCTGTAACATTGAGACGATGAGATTGTCGCTGTCGTGTCGCTGTCGGATCTACGTCGTTCTCCTTGATGCGTACTACAATGAGAGTTGTTGCTTTGCTGTTACAGTCTAGCTCCGGCAAACCATTACAGATGGCACCTCAATCACCGTTCGTCTTTTTCTTTTTCTAATTGCAAAGTTTTGTTGCAAATTATGCTGTAAATATTTTTTAATAAATTCGATACGAATCGTAGTGCACGCGAATAAAAACTTTTTATTTTAAAGTGGCTTTCGTAATTTTCGTGGCGCATAAACATGTCTAATATCTAATCAAAACACTCAGTGGCCACCCCATGAACGCGAGTCGGTGGATTGTCGGCGAGTTGTCGGTGAAAGGTAAAAGTTGGCCATCTCCACCGTTCACGTCAACGACTCTGACGTCATGGTCACATTCACCAATCAGATGACAGAATGGCAACGGCCGACTACACCGTCTTAAGGAGGCCGCTGTCCCCACGCTTCAAGTACGTTGCAGCGTGTTCGTAAATTGTTTTTTTCTAAGAAAATATTCCATGTGTGCCCATTGTGCCAACGTAGTACGAAAAGAAAAGAAACTTCAGACAAGGTCGGAACCACATTGCCAAGACACCAGACTCATTAAAAACACTGTTTCTAAGCCCTCCAACATGGCTACAAACTGCCTTTTCAGACTTCCGTACTTCAAAATGTACTAACCGGATGTATGTGGAACTCAGGTTGCGACCTGCACTGAACTTAGTTGCAGACTTTCCACCAATAAAATTATATGGTCAGCGCTTTAAGAGGGCGTGGTACATAATTCAATGCTAAAAGTAATAATCTATAACTGTAGGTTTCTTGAAGCCAATTTGCTAAAATTAATCAATAATAATCCTAGACAATAGTTTTAACCAACGTTCCAAACAAAATTGTTTCCAGTGTTACGAACTTCTGAGGCACAATCTCTGACGCCAGAACCTCGTGCATTTAACTGCGGCGCAAGAGATCACGCGTAACGAATTAGTAATTCTGGATAAATATTTACTCATAAAGTTGGCAAATATCATTATCTAGGATTGTCATTGAGTATTTTATCCATATTGGCTTCCAAAAAAGCGTAGAAATCAATGTATGTTTTCAGCGTTTATTTATATACCACACACTCTTAATGTCCTATAGGCCATACTAAAAACAGTTCGGCGGGAAGCTTGCACACTAGTTCAGCGCTTGGCTCGTTGAGGCGACGCGGCATTTGATGAGCGCTTCAAGGTCGACCTTACTGCTCCGTCACTTTTGAGCCTCTCACACGTGGGCAGGCGGCGCCCTTAACTTTAGAGCTCGTGTAAACAAACACACGTGGGTTAATCGTTTGTGACTGGTCGCCCTACAAACACCGAGTCAATGCTCTACTTAAAATAGTTCTCATGTATAAAACCTTACACATTTCTTTTCAAGGAATGAAATTTATATCTCGCACCACCTTACATGTTTCGCTACCAGGTGTTGATTTTCTTATACGTATAAAATAATTATCCAGGCTGTTTTTAAAGGCATTATGTCAGTCGTTATTTGTAACCCGTGCATGCTCCTTTTTCCCACGTTTATCTACTGTATCTTGCTGTCGTGTTGACGAGTCGGTTGTCCTGCCTGACTGTTTCATTCGAGCAGCACGGCGTGAAATATGCTCCGGGAAAACCGTTACAGAGTGGTGAAAAGAGAACCGTTATGAGTGTTTTCAATTATCTTTGTCAAGAGCTTCAGACATAACCTGTGAAGGAATTAGCTGCTATTACAGTTGAGGTGACGGTTGTGTTCGCGGACAGAATTTTCAGTACGCGAAAGGAATTCCAGGTACAGGAAAACGTGTGACACCTGGAAAGAAGAAAAAACTGGAACAACGTGTGCCCGGTTATCGTGACGATTTCGTTAAAAAAAAACTGCTGTGCGTAACAAAGCTCACTCATTTGCATTGCGCAACGAAGCCCTTACTATAAATAAAGTGCTTGCTATTACCAATGCTGGCGAGGACTTTCCAGCAACTAGCAATGTACACGTACGAGTTAATACAATACGTGAGGTATATGTGTTAGATATATTGTAAATAAACTGACTTGTAGCCAGTCATCAACATAGTTCTGACCGCGACCAATCGCTGGTTTTCACGGCGGAATAACGTTCACCTTGTTTGTTCCCATGCGGACTAAAGTACGTACGAGTAAAAGCACTTTAGTGAGGCATGTAGCTGTCACATAAACGATGATAAAGATTATACTGCTACTGTGAAGACTTTGATGACCATCGCGTCATTTTTACCCTGTGGACAATAAGTAAGCAACAGGGCGAGACTTGTGATCAAACCAGTAAGAGTGAAGAGATTTAGTCAGCACTTAAGGCGACCGCCTGGCTGGCACTCGAACTGCGTGCAGCGTATTCGATGTTACGTTTGTTCTAAGATAACAGTAAACGTGCATCCACAATGCTTATCTACGAAAAGAAAACACACTCCGGACTACTTGTGAATGTGACTTTCAAGACATCACGCGCATTGGAAGCATTGTTTTAAAGCCTTCAAACTTGGTTAAAATAGGTATTTTCACGCGGTTGTTTCTCAAGTTATATATAACGGATTTGTGGGATAATGAGGTCTACAAGTACATTGGACTCTGCTGCAGTGATGTGTTCAATAAAATGATAGGGTCACAGCTTAAATTCCCACAGTAAAAACGTCACGGTGGGAACACTGCGCGCGTCTATTTACAACTCTGGCCATAGATGTGATATTACAATACATGTGCCGGCCGACGTCGCTCGTAATGCCTCGTAGATTGTCGCCTCACACACAAACATACCCTTCACCAGGCGGCGTCCTAACATCTATGTCTTTAGCGCTGATGAGATGTGACATAATGTACGGAGCGCCGGAATGAAGGTACAATTTAAAAATACGAAGGCGACGGCATACATAAAAACTACCCTCCCTGCAATGTGTCCAGAGCAGCTGGGACCCGAGATGTCGGTTTCTTCACTTCTAGAAGCACAGGAAAACCCCAGTCGATTCAGAGAGCAGATATGAGGACTCGGATGATGATCTCCTCAAGGATAATATCTCCAGTGAGCCTCAACTCCTCGTGTAATTGGAATTAAGTGACTTGGTCAAAGATTTGAGTTTAACCAGAGAATAAGCAGGGCTCCATGGCTTCCGAGTAAAGCAAAATATGGAGGAGGGAAACCGGGGTCATTTCCAGATCATCTTGAGTAAATAAAACACTTGTTGTGGTTAAAAATATTTTTAAAAGTCCTTAATTCCAGGCCTACACATTTTTTATTTTATTTTATTATTTTTTTTTTGTGATAAAAAAATTCTTGAGCGTGTTATTGATCTCGTGGAACCAATGCAGGTCACATTAATTGTAGGAGTGAAACTGATGTAATGCCGATTCCACACGACTTTGCCCGGACTGCGTGGTCGAAATGACAAACATTATTAGAACTGACGACAGGAATATTAGTACAAAATTTGCACGGACAGAGATAGTTTTTGAGGAAAATATTATTAACACAACTCATTCTTCTCGGAGCAATAATTATGTAAAAATAGAATCAGTTCTGTAAAAAAAAAAAAAAAAAAACATGATCACTTGTCGCTCAGGCGACACATGCCTTTTGAAAAATCCAGTGTAGATAATTTTGCCGAAATGTTTAATACATTTTTTTTTTAACTACTTTTTTTTTTTTTTTTGCTGGAACTCTGTTAATGATTTACTTGTTCGTCTGGTGAAGCGATGATGAAATGTATTTACATCATGACAGAGGCAGATAAATACACCGAGATGGCCATTAACGACTAACAACATTTACTTAAGTCCGAAACTTCGATTTGCATGAGCAGCTACTAAAAATTGTAAAAACTTGACACTTCATAAGATACGCATACACATATTACAAATAACTTACATTAACTCAGCATCAGATGCTGTCGACAATGTCGTGTAAAGTATGTAGATGGCGAGGCATCAGCTCTCGTTGGCTGCTAGACTCACCTGATATAGGAACTCTGAGTCGGACGCTGTCGGCGTTGCGTATTCTGTACAGCGATAGCGCCACCACATGCTGGCACCAGAAGATGTCCTTGGTGTCGCAGCTGCAAGTCACCGATGTGATCTTGCACCTGCAACAGGTAACATCACCTCGCTAGGAACATACTTCAGCTATTACACCAGCGGCGTCATTTCAGGTTTTTCTAGGGGGGGGGGGGGGGCAAGATTTTGTTTTCCGGCGACAGTAACCTTGTTGCACCTTTTTATCAAGTAAGCATGTATAAATTAGATGCTTTAATAATAAAACTTCAGTTTTATGTGCTTCAGTTAGTATTATTTAAATTTAAAAATACAAAATATATATTTATACACATAAAATTCTAAATCCGGGGGGGGGGTTAATGCCCCCCCCCCCTTGTAGCCCCAAATGACGCCCCTGTATTACACTAAACTAACGTTTTTAGTGCTGTCGACATGCATGTGCGGATGTGAATTTATGTTCGACATTTAGCTAAACGTGATACCGAAAATCCCCTACTTCTGAATTGATGGAAACACTAAGTCACAATATTTTAATGCCAGTACATGAAAACAGTTTTATTTATATCCTGTTAAGACGAAGCAATGTAATACAACTGTGTCAATATTTATTAGAAAATACCACTTTTACTTATGTTTGTGTTAGTGAAACTGTCAACAATGTCATCCATATACTGGCTCAACAATGTCAACCAAGTGCTCAAGATCAGTGCTGTCATTGTCAAACATCTGGCTCGTAACTGTTTCCAGAGGGGGGAAGGTAACAGAGGGGAAGTAGAGGAGGCTAACCTACCTGTCTTAATACACTTCTGCAGTTCCAAATACATTCGTTAACTGTATCTTTGGAACAGGGGTTGTTGACAATGTGGCGTGACTGAACGAGTTCCTGCGAACAACTCTGAGTTAACCCTGTGTGCCGTACGGTTTACTCAGTTGCAGTCGAATTAGAAACCCATCCCATATATTAAGGTAAATCTATATTATGTTCAGTTGAACTAAATAATAACTGCTAAATTATAATTGTAATTTTATTTTGGTTTTCCTTCAGATTTCACAAACACATATTTGGGTTATTTGCTAATAATTTTTAAAAACAAAGTCCCAAACATAACATCTGTATAGTTTTAAATATTTGTAAGATCACAGCGGCAAATAAGAAAAAATTACAGACGCGGTACAACACAATGAAGGGAAAAAAAGAGCAGCCGCCCCCCAAAACCATTATTGGCCAAGAGAATTGGAGAAATTGTGTACAGTTAGCCAGAACATTATAAAATGAAAACTTTTGCAGGACGAAGAGCTATGTGAACAACTTTTCAAATCTGTCCATTGTCCAAAAAATAAAAGGTCCTGTTCAGAAGGAAAAAAGAAGTCTCATCAAGTCCTGCTTGATAAAATTCAGGCACATATCCTCCCACAAGTTCTTGAAAGGTAGTAGAGTTAAAACAAGTGATAAGAAACGTCGGGACTCGGGAGAAGAAACAAGTTCAGCCAAAACTGAAACGTACATAAAGCATTCTTTGAAGATGGCCAAAATAGAATGTTTCTTCCTAGAAGAGGGACGTCGTTAAAACTGAACATGACAGACAACAAGCACAATGTTTAGAAAATGACATGAACAACCTGTGTGAACGTTTTCAGCAAGAAGATCCTTCCAAAAGAAATAATATAGGTTAGTCAGCATGTATTTAGATACTGGCTGAAACGGGCCACGAGAATAAATGTTGACTGATGAAAGAGAAACCTGTCTTTGCTTATAACAGCACACCAATAAAAAGCTGCTGGAGAAAATTGCACATAAATAGGGTATTCTGAAAAACCAACTGACATTCTGCAACAAGTAAGTTGTGATATTTACAATGAAAATTGTTTATTGCGGAAGTATGAAAATTGTAATTCCAAAGAAGTTAATTTAAGTGATTTTAAGGAAAATTAAACCATGGTGTGCATACCTGAAGCGGCAAATTTTCAATCAGAAACATTTCAAAGTTGGACAAATATGTTATACGGGTTAACCTTTTGAAAATGGGTGATCCTTTATAGAATTATGTGAATGGATATGCTGCTCTGGTAGAGTAATGCACCAACATGAAGCATTAAAATATCAGAAAGAGAACTTGCAATTTAAATTCACGTGGACTTGACGAAAACTACAACTGTAAATTTGCCGAGGTAGTTCAAGAAAATAAGTTTCTTTGCATACTGTAGCAACCTACCTTCTTGATAAAAATTCTCAACTTGATACGCCTTACACAATACAGAGCTTCTGCATCTTATCAGATTGCTTGGACCATAATGTCCATGTAATATGGTCTCATCTCAAACCCATATTGAAAAATCTTCTAGTGTGTGTTAACACAACTTATTTTTGGAATGAAAGTTCCAGCACCCAGTACTGAAATAAAAAAAAAAAAATGTTAATGGTGCTATCACAACATTTTAGAGACAGATTTCCAAAATTGATGCGGAAGTAACATGAAGCTGGACATGGTACGGGATCTCCTGATGGTATCTGGGCTACCGTGCCTGATCTGGAGAATGTCCAAACTACATATGCGGACAATAACCTGTTCAGCTAAAAAATTAATCGGATGTTCATGAAGTATATGGGACAAACTCAAGATGATGACGATGGTTTAAATGTAACAATTACGACCAGGAATACAAACCTTAATAGCATCGTGAGTGTAACTGTCTTAAGCGTTAGTCGGATTGGATTATCTGGTGTAGTGCAGCAAGGAATATAATATTTTTAAAGGAAATCTAAACAGTGTTGATCATGAGTGCAGTGTGAGTGACATCATTGATATTGTGTTAAATCCTACAATCATAAATAAAGGGAAAGACAGTGTTATAGACTTGAACTGTAATGTGGTAAAGTGTTATTTTTCTTATGAGAGAATTAATGATTTTAATTATTTAGAGCGAAACTCTATTCAAAGCAAAACAAAAATTTTGTTGTGCTTTAAAACATAATAATTCGCTTGGTGCCGTTACCTACTAAGTATGAACAGATACATTCGCGAGGACAGATATCTCTCCGCTTGTAACACTACCGCTGCCGACACACTTCGTCTATATTGTACGTTAAACTAGAGTTTATCAAGTTTATCCTAGTTGATGTACAAAATTTCCTGTCTTTAACTTCGACAGAACTCACAGATACTGTACAATGTTTGCATGTATCAGCTGGTCACAATATTAAAGATACTGTTCAAAATGGCGGCCACTTTCACAGATGCACAGTGGACAACGACAGAGCTTGCTGTCTTCAGTCGTGGTTGTGACGTCTAAGAGTGGCAGCGGCATGAATGTGCTTGAACAGGGATTTTACTGAATACATGGCAGTTTCTTAAATCTCGGCGAGGTCAGAGTCACGTAAGGCCGAAAGCCTACCAACATAATCTGACAATCACGTAACATCTCATTTGACCTTATGATTATCAGCAGTTATTGTTTCCCTGGCTATGTCTTATCAGCCCTTGAGTGTTGTAACTGATTTTTAATCAGGCTGTGTAACCCCCACCCCCTCGTGTTTCAAAAAATGATCTATTTATAAACAAAGTCACTGAACTCGCCACTTATTAACATGTTATGCTAATGAGAGAATACTCTCATTTAACTAATCTGAGTTGGTATTCTTAGAAATCAATTACACCTCGGAACATACATAGACGATGTTTTACAAGCTCCGTATTGTCAGTTAAGAACTAGAAATCAAAATTTACGTAGATACCATCAGCAGTTCCTTAGATATTTGCGGAGGGAACATCTTAGATTAATTAGCATTTATATAATTTAAATAAGATTAAGTCCCTTGTGGTTAAACACAAAAATTTCAAAACATTTATTTTGGTGGAAACAACTAAGCTCTTAAGTTTCATACTGGTTGTCATTAGTTAGCTGTGCCGAATCTTTACCGGCGGCAAACAATATGTTTCAATGTTTGTTTATACAGAGTTAGTTGCGTGGTGAAGAGCTGGTGTGAGTGTGGCTGGATTGTAGAGACGGTCTGGCAGTGTTTCAGTTGGCACTCTTAATATACAAGGAATATAGGTATAGTCAACACATGGACAACCCGAGGATGTTGGCGCGATCGGGCAGAATAGGCAAACTTCGGCTCAGCGGTCAGATTCTTTTTTTCCCCATTTCACTAAAATGTTTCTAACTGCCCTCGAAAATGTCTTGGATTTTCCTTCTTACCTCAAAATTTTCCGTCCCCCAGAGTCAAAAAAATACACTTTATTCGATGTGCTAAGAATACGCAAGTGTCTTCCGCTCAACCTTCTATATTCTTTATAATATACGTCAAATAGTAACCTAGAAAAGCTTAGCCCTTTACATTGAATCTATTAGGATTTGGCATACTTGGTTAATATACATAACAGCTTAAGCTTTGTACATTTGACATGCTTGTTCTAGGCCTCCCGACAAAAACTTTAAGGTATTTGACAGGTATCATTCCGTGCAAGAAAGCGTATTGGCAACTCAACCAGCTCGATATTATATCAGGGGTAATCTAAAACACGTTTTTACGTCTTTTCACTCGTCTGGAGGGTCGAATTTTGAAAAATCCTGAAACAATTTTCCAGGAATTTGTATATAGTAGACTAATAAAAAAATCTAATTTATAATAACACTCGTTGGGCTCAAATTACATCCACAGTTCGTTTAATACATATTTAAAAAATGTAATACAATTAGAGGTAGAATTAAAAAATAATACATCTAGAAAATTGTTTTCGATTGTATACATAAGCAATACTGCGATACAAAATTTACATCAATATCTTGACTGGTTCGATATATATATATATATATATATATATATATATATATATATATATATATATAAATGGCTAATAGAAAACATATTTCCCGTCTTTTCATCCCCTTGGGGTCGAATTTCTAAAAATCGTAACACAACATTAGCCTATATATATTTTAGTGACAGCTCCAATAAAATTAAAATCGCGACTACAAATCATCGGGTTCGAACTATTTCGCCCTTTTCATCCTCTTGGGCAAAAAATATCGAAATATCATGGCATGACTTTTCAGATATTCACGTAAGCATCACACTGGAGCAAATAGCGCATCAGTATTGAGACGGTTGCAATAGACATAGTTAACTATGCGAAAATAAATTTTACGTATTTTCGCCCATTTAGAGGATTCGTTTCGAAAGGTCCTGACATTTCTGGATAGGCATTTATACGAGTGTCCCTTTGAGGTGAAAATCACGAATATATCACGACAAGTTCTAACAATATCGAAGATTCGTCCTCCTTATAATTCCCTTAAGGCTCTATTTAGGAAAATGCATTCTCAGTTGTTTACATACGGCTTAAGGGAACCCAGTCACGGAATTTCACGTTTCTACGTCCAGCGGTTTGGACTATGCGTTGATATACAATCAGTCAGGCAATGTTCTCTTTTGTGTACCTCGAATGTTCCTATAAACCACGTTAAATGTGTTTTCTCGCTTCTATATAGCCAAAAACCACTTCTCAATCATTTACAATTTTGATTCAAGAAATATATAGGATAACACGTTCGAAACGAAAATCGTTAAAAGGATTTGAGTCATTCAATAAAATGCATAACAAAAGGGCTGCGGTTATGAAGTTAAAATGGCGTCACGTGACACTTAGTCCATTGAAATCAATTCAAGTGTAATATATTTGAAGGTAAACTGGAGCAAAATGTGATGGTGTGAAAGGGTTGTAATACTAAACCACAACTCCGCAGCCTACACGAACGTTCAGTTAAGGTTGCCACCTGTCCAGATAAAGGCGAGTTGACAGCGAGAATACCGCAGGTCAAGTGCAGAGAGAACAGTGTACCGCTACACAGGCTGTGAAGAGAGGCGTGTACCTCGTGACAACCCACACAGAGGCTATTAGCGAGGCCTGTAATCTGCCAGTCCGCTCACACCACAACGTCCCTCCTACCTCCACCATCTTTATCCACAACACATTCCCTAGCACGCAGCGAGGACCCACGTCCTACAACATACTGCTACCGCACTGTGAACATAACTATACGTCAATTTACGGCATTTCCGCTAAAAATTTCTCCACATACCTCCGTAAATTCACGGAGACTTATTTCCTAACCCAACTGAAGTTTTCGTAAAATAGTTTCATCACACGGAACTAAGCCATACTTGCATGTCTATAACGGAACAATTGCAATTCTACACATTTTTAGATTTACCGGTGACGTTATTAAAAAATATCAGTAATATTTGCAGCTTTCTAACCCATAAATTTACGATATTTTTTTCCGTGCAAGTGTCCGTAGACTTATGGACATTTATTACGTATGATTTCGTAGTGTATATGTACTAAAGACATTTCCGTATTTTAAATTTACGGACACTATTTCCGTCTATTGACTATAAAGTTCCGTTAAATTTATAACGGTGTACATGAGCGTATTTCAAGTGGTACCTAATGCCAGTGGAATTTTTTAGTATGTTACTAAAGTGAACTAAACAACAGTTGCTAAAAACTCTCACAAACACTAGGTGGCATTGTTAAAAATAATTTTCGTTATTTTACAGAGAAGTGCTGGTAAAAAATTCTCCAGAAGTGCCCGTTAATTTACGGAAGGCAACACAGCTCAACTAATGGAAACTCGCATACTTACGAAACTTCTTTAGGATGCTGTAACAATAACGCGTACGTTTTTCCTTCTAAGTTTCTTCTCGCAGTTTGACATATGATTAATTAATGAAACGAAATTATGGATAACTGTGTTAAAAAATAATGTTTCCGTTTATTAAACAGACATTTTCGTAAAATTATCCGTAAATTCACGGAAATGTTTAGTCCAACAAAGTGCGGAGAACCGAGTGCATCACGCCTTCACTCTAGGTGCAAGTTACTGGGCTGACGTCACTGACCGACAACTATCCTCTATCAGTAGTGGCCCCACAACCTCATGACATCATATTGAAGTTAAAGATAGACTGTACACGCCTACGGCTTTCAAAAATAATGCACAAAAATTTAATACCTGAAAAGAACAGCAATTAAACCCAATTTTTCACAATTTTCAGCCGATAGAAAATACGCTTTAAGGGGGGAGTTCACCGAAAAATGTACTTTTAGTTTTTTTATTATTTATACATGGGGCGATTTGTTTTACAGACATGCGTTGCTACTAGTTTACTGTAGTATAGTGAAATTTTTTTAGCTTCCGTATTTTTTGTATAATATCATGTTTAAGTCCAAATTTGCATAAAACTGTTTTTGCATGAAAGGGAAACAAACTAACTTGCCCAAATTAAAAAAAAAAATCACACTGCAGAACAGTGCCATGGACTACGTCAAGACCTGCATACAAAACACATTAATTAGTTTTGTATTTTTTTTATTAAAATATTATTTTTATTTTAATTTCATTTTTTATAAATACAAAAAAGTCAATCAGTTTGTAAACACGTATTTTCGTAGCTTGTGACACTATTCTTCAGTGTGAAATGTTTCATTACGTTGAGTTGGTTTTCCTTTAATGCATGTAACAATTTTTATGCAAATAATTTTGACTTTAATATTATATAATACACAAACTATGAAAAATAAAAAAATTATGTTCGTATCAGTAAAACGTAGTAGCAATATATGCCTACTAAACAAACTTATCTCGTGCAAGTATAAAAATTATTAAAACAAGCAAAATGTTCACCCTTAATGAGTAGTGGTACAACTGAAACTGGTATACACATGTGTAACGTACTTTTAAGAGATTTACGCACCTGACATATGAACAGTGCTGTAGCATGCCGCGCTAGTCTTTACTGCGCGAAACAGCTCATCTTTCTTATTTACATGTTCATACACGAAAAAAAAAAAAAAAAAAAAAAAAAAAAAAAAAACACGGTTAAAACTAGGCTTCTATAATTTAAAAAACGCAACATGCTTATTAGAAACATGTTTCTGGAGCCCCTTAAAATAGCTAAATCGGTTTTTTTTACAGCTGTAACTGGAGAAAGACCACCATCCAGATTCGTAAAACACAACGTTGAATACATGAGTTGGACTTTACTACAAACTTTCCCCAAATAAAATTGTAGGGTCGCTGCTTAAAGTTCCATAGGGAAATGACCAGTAGGAAAAACTGCACGCCAGTTTGGCGCGCTGCGAATAGAAGCGATGCTGTTGCCCACGAGTGTGGAAATCTGAACCTTATAGCTTTACTGTCTGCGCACATCAAATGCGGAATATTTCACCCTATGTATAGCTCTCTGATATACCTAAGTAGACATCACACACGCGCAGTTTTCGAATAATCTTGCTAACGGGCGAAGCTCGGCACATCGCTAGCTGGTCACATTAACGTTGTTCACGTGGTATTTGCACCGTATAACGTTCGTTATGTACACGTTACTCGTGACTACATGTTCCACTTGTAAACATTCTTTTAGCTCTCATAGTCATCCCATAGCGGCATGTCAAAACCAAAATTTGCAAGTTACGGGAACATACAAATAACAGAAACCAACTTATCCTAATGAAAAACTTTACGCTGAAATAAGATATCATGGGCCATATTAAAAAAAAAAAAAAAAAAAAAAAGCTACAATTCCTTTGTAGTTCTTTAAAATTTGAATGTAATGAAAAAATTTCTCCATTTATGCCATTTTTTAATACAATGGAATTTTGTTGTATGTTTTAAAATTTTCAGTATATGGCCCATAATATCTCATTTAGGGAAAGTGCAATTTATTTAGTTCAAGTTGGTATTTTGTTATTTGTATGTTCCCATACCGTGCAAACTTTGACTCTGACGTGCAGCTATGGGAAGACTGAAGGTTAAAAAATGTTTCCAAGTGTAAAATGTAGTCACACGTAATGCCAGTAAAACGAACACTATGTCAAACAAGCATAAAATTATGCTTTTTTGTGACGTGACCACACTTACCGGGTTTCACTTCACGCTTAATGGAGGCATGACTGTCAGGCCACTCAACCGCCACAAACAAACGACTTTTTCCAGTCTGTTGTATCTGGGAAAATACCAACCAGATTCGAAATACAAAAAGATAGAAACATGCAGTGAGCAGTGTGAAGCTCACACATTAAATTATACAAGGATTTTTTTTTCCCGGAAATGCGACGGTTGTAATGGAACTGACAACATAAGGCAGCGTAGTGAGCATGTTCGCAAACTAAGGGACGTCATGATGTTGCTCGTCTGTGGTTGGTCGGCAGTTCGTGTGTGGCCGACTGACATTTATAACCAATAATCTTAATATATAAAATGAAGTGTCCTGACTGACACACTCACTCACTCACTCATCAACGCACAGCCCAAACCGTTGGACTTAGAACCATGAAATTTTGAGGGAAGCACTCACTACGAATGGATTTTTCGAAATTCGATAAATAAGAGGGTGAAAAGGGGTGAAATGTTTCTCCGAGGAATCCTTGTATATCATTAACCGAGAAAGTTATCGTAATTTTTTTTAACTTCAAAATATTGCCCAAAAAATACATATTTTTGAATTTTTTTGATTTTGCGAAATTCGAAAATTAAGGGGGTGAAAAGCCGTAAAATGTGTTTTCCATTAATCCTTGATTTCTCTTAAACCATTTCAGATAGAGAGGTGATTTTTTTTCTCTTTAAAATGATGCGTAAGTAAATATCTAAAAAGTAATTTTAGACTTTTTCGAAAAATATCCTTGAAAGCTTTTAAAAAAAATAAAACGTGTTTTTAATTAATCCCATTTGTCTACACCAGTGGAACTATTGAATTTTTTTAAAATAAATCGTACGTAAATATCAAAAAATTAATTTCAGGGTTGTTCGAAATTCGTCAATATATAGGCTATATATATATATATATATATATATATATATATATATATATATATATATATATATATATATATATATATCAGGGCGCGAAATTTCTAGTTGCCAGGTCGCCATTGGCGACCGAATATTCGAGTGTGGCGACTGGGAAATACAGTCGCTCATAAATTTCTTTTTCCCTGAACATTAGTCGCACCACAATGTTTTGTTTACGTTTCCGCACCAGAGATATTATCTTGATCTACCATGATTAGAGACACTGGAAAATCGCGAAAATATTTAACATAGTCTTCAATAAACTGTAGTATCTCATTCGTGACACATATGAACATTTTCCTGGCAAATCACACACGTTCAGTGTTAAAACTGTACAGTTCTAACTGGGTCTGTTGAAGAGGGACACAGTGCTTCATATAAAAGATAGCCAATATAGGTGCAAAACCTTCAGTGTTGTACATAGCTTGTTGGAGTCTAGCAAACAATCAACTTTTCCCGCGATTTACCAGTGTCTCTAACCATGATACTCGAACTTAAAATGGTTGTTACATTAATCGATTACTATGTTGTGAGTAGCAGCGCTGCGTTACAAGCGCTAATATTTTTACGATCGGCCATTTTGTCTGCGTGTTTCACCTTACATAACGTAGCATAATCTGTGACGTTTACACATATTGTTTACATTTTTAGATGCCGAAACCTCGGTTTTCTGACGG
>PNEQ01069876.1:0-16185 GCA_003012365.1 Medauroidea extradentata | reverse complement strand
AGGGGGCACTTTCCTACCAATGGATGGTCGTTTTCTGGGTCCGAGGCACATATTGCGTCCACTCGACGTCGCGGGGGCGGCGTCTAGGCGCCGCTACCTCGTCGCGCACGTGGGCGGGTGCGTTCCAATATGCACAAGCCGCCAGGCTTGATGCGCACGACGGGCTCAGATCAGGGGAGGTCAGGGACGACCCGCATCATTGTGTATGTATATTGCTGACTAAAGCATACTCTGCTTATTTTATGGTTTTCATTTATTTGTTTAGTTTTCTTTGACAGTCATTCAATTTGCAATGGAGTACGTCCAAGAAACTGAATCTAGTTAACTGTTATTAACTTGTCATGATTCTGGTTACAAAATTTTTTGGCAGAGAAAATGTTACTGTACTTAAAAAACTGTCTAAAAACCTTTGTTGTTCTTGTTATGCCATAAAAACATATGCCTGAATCTCTTGAAAATGACATATTGCACATTTCATAACTGTACTTATATTATTACTAAATAATTACCTTGAATAGAAATCAGTGCAACATGTTATATATATTTCAGTGTAACTCATAGTATTCCTTTGATTATATACCGAAAACATGAAAACAACTCATTGCAATAGGTTTTAAGTTAAAAATTTGTTCGTAGGTAATTTTGTAGGGCATCACATTGATGCTTTTAAATAACGTGACCATAGACATGAAGGTAACAAAGGTTCTTATTAACTTTACTTTATTATGTTTGGGCTAAAACCCTAGGCAAGTGATAACTGTTCAGGTGATACTAAATATAATAAGGATTCAGGTGTTTAAAAGTGACTGTGGTACAAAATTTAAACATTGTTTGTGGTATATGGCAGTGACAAAGAATCTAGTGATCTGAGGCATGTGCTGCAAAGTAGTGACTGTACACAAATCTGGTTATTTGTGGTATATGGCAGTGACAATGCATTGAGTAATCTAAGGCATCTGCTGCTAAGTATGTAGTGACTATACACAAATCTGAGTATTTGTGCTATATATCAGTGACAAAACATCGAGTGATCTAAGTCATGTGCTGCTAAATAGTGACGATACACAAATCTTAGTTGTCTGTGGAACAGTAGACTGGTGGAGACAGGTACACTCTTCTTCCGGTAGTGTACAAACTGCAAGAAACAAATTCTCCAGTAATACACCTCAGTCTCGGCAACACATCTTTATTGGTGTGACCCACAGTTGTGTAAATTGCACGTGCTCAAGATATAGTCTGATCTGTTACAGCTTAACTTGAAACACAGCCACACTTAACATTTGATTATATTTTATAATACATTCATGATCTTACCTAGAAGTACAAGAATTTTTTTGTATTTTACCTTGTTTATTTGAAAACAACCAAAAGTATAATTTCCTGTTACATCAAAGAGAATGGATACCTTTGTACATAGTTAAAATGTTAAAAATTTGGTTAAGGCCATTTCACACAATCAAATAGTCATTGAATTCAATTCCTTGATTTAAATTTATTGAATAGCAAGACGATTCAAGAAATATGATTCAGTAAACATTGAAGGTACCACTTGAAAAGTTATCACACAATTTATAAACAAATGATGGACATAATAAATAATGTAGCTGTTTTATAACTATCTATTAACGTTGCTTGACACCAAAATACTTGGTTTAACCAACATAAAATTTCTTATTATTTTTGTATATACAGGTTATTTCTTAAATAGGGGGACAAACTTTGCAAGTCTGTTCTTCTCGAAAAAAGAAGATGAAAACTTGTTATGCACTATCCACCTAAATGTAATATGAAGGGAGTTATGAGCCCCCAAATATCAAATTTGAAAACAGTATTTTCCCAAAATAACGGAAACTAATTGACATAACAATACAATATTTTCAGTATTGCTTAATGCTATTGGGATCTTGAAACCAGCAGCAAAGTCTGGTTGATACCTTCCTCCCTTATGAAAATAGTGGGGGTGGCTACCCTCTAATTGCATACAACTTTGTCAACGTCAGGATATGTGAACAATTTAAGATGGTGTATTGTGTAATAAGACCTGTATGACGGAAAATATCCTCTTGTTGCAACTGTCTAGGACCTATCGTTTTCGTGTAAAACGCACACAAAGGTTCGGTTGCTGCTACAGAGGGCCAGAAAGAAACTGTCGGAAATGGAGGTACTGTATTGTTTGAGACGTACGACATAAGATTGTGAACATGAGTGGAAATTTCTGTAACTAACAGTTGTATTATTGTTCACATATCATTTTGCAGAGTATTTCCTGTAACATTGTTATTATTCCAATACCTGGCATAAATGCCATTTACATACTGCGTCAATTTGTGATCCATTATGTTCGTACTTGTCTGAAAACTGGTACACCACTTGACATAAACAAACAATACCTTCAGCATTGCTAATGGGGTCTTCAACCCTACCGCAATAGCTGGTTGATATCTACCAGCCTTACCACAATACGTAGTAGGGGTGGCTACCCTCTAATGGCATAGAACGTTGTTACCATTGGGATATTTGAACATTTGGAGATGATTTACTAAGAAATTAGGCAATTCATAAGACATACTACTACTACATTACTGTACAAGACCTCGTTTATTACTTGGCCTGCCCTCAGGGGGCACCTGCTGCAAGACATTACATTAATAACATGCACATGTTTGTCCTGGCAATTCTGGGACACCTTACATAGTCATTACTGTTTCATACAGCTCTGTTACGTGATGTAGACAAACATTACAATAAATGTTCAAAATGACCACCCCGTTCAACTACACATGCACGAACACGTCACATCAAGGATCTGCGCACACGGTCAAAAATGCCTGGTTGGCCACAAACCGTTTCACATGCCTCAAATACCAGGCGACGCAACGTCTCTGCATCGTCTGTCGGAGTTGAATAGACAAGACTCTTGACATGGCCCCACAAATAAAAGTCTTAAGGGCATGGGTCCGAGTTTCTTCGCATTTAACAACAATTATTTTTTAAAACATAAATGGGAGCCTCTATTGTAAAGTCGCTTCGTAACTTTGTTATGACTGATTTAAACGGCATACTCAAATTTTGTCGAGTCAGAAGACTTCAAAATAGTTGCAAATTACTTAATTAACGAAATTTTCTTTTGATTGATAAATTAGCTATACTCATCGTACAGTTTGTCTCGAAAAATTACATTGCATAGTGAAACCAATTTGCAACAAATTTACGAAGCAATTTTACGATATCGACTCTCGTATGGATTTTAAAAAAGGATTCTCTCGAAAGCCGAAAAACTCGGGCCCAAGCCCTTAACTAGTTTAGGTCCGGTGAACATGGGGGCCATGCAACGGGACCAGATCGGCCAATCCACCTGCGATTAAACGTTGCATCTAACACAGTGCGTACATTACGACTAAAATGTGCTGGAGCTCCGTCGTGCATGAACCACATCCTTGTGCGTACAAACACGGGCACATCCTCTAATAAGGGTGGCAAAGCATTGATGAGGAAGTCCCTGTAAACTTCACCTGTTAGACGAGGTGGCAATACATACGGCCCCACCAGGCAATCAGCCACAATCCCAGCCCACACATTGATCCGACATTGCTGCTGATGTCGACTACACGTGGCCGCATGTGGATTTTCGGCTGCCCACTGATGAGTGTTGTGGAAGTTAGTGATGCAATCCCTCCCAAACGTTGCTTCATCTGTAAACAAAATGGATGACACGAAGGCTGCCATCTGACTTTGGCGAATGAACCACTGGCAGAATGTCAGTCGTGCTGTATAGTCGACAGGCGCAAAGCCTTGCACGCGCTGGACATGGTACGGTTACCGGAGCTGATGATGAAGTACCCTCCACACTGTTGTGTGGCCAACATGTAATTTTGCCCAGACGTTCCTCACGCTGGCACCTGCATCTGAATCAATGTTGGCGAGGATGCGCTCTTCTAATCGAGGGGTACAATGTGTCATGGGTCACCTGCGATCACCTGTATTCACATTCAATGTTCCTGTCTTTGCAGGTCGGCGAAACAATGAAGCAAAGGTTTTATGCGTTGGCTGTGCTCTGTTTGGATATTTAACGCCATACAACTGCTTCGCTAGTCTACCAACACCTTTTGCACGACCATCCATGAGAATCATGTCCGCTTGTTCACGATACGAATAAACAGGCATTTTTGCAGTCTCCACAGAAAATGTTCTTTTAACGACAGTAACACAAACTTAAAACACCATCGGTTGCACTACTGACAACACTGACTCAATACATGAGTCGACAGTTGGCATGGTCACGTGTTTCACTGGACATGTGACTGACGTGAGCCATGGTCTGTGTGTTTGGAAGAATACGCATACAGGACGCCTTGTTAAATGGGCCCTAGGTGCCATCTGTGGTTCCATATTGCTACATTGCATTAATAAGAAGCTTGGTGCATGTTTTTGATGTAATGTCTTGCAGCAGGTGCCCCCTGAGGACAGGCCAAGTAATAAACAAGATCTTGTACGATAATGTTGTAGTAGTATGTTTTATGAACTGCCTAATTTCTTAATAAATCATCTCCAAATGTTCAAATATCCCAACGGTAACAACGTTCTATGCCATTAGAGCGTAGCCACCCCTACTACGTATTGTGGTAAGGCTGGTATATATCAACCAGCTATTGCGGTAGGGTTGAAGACCCCATGAGCAATGCTGAAGGTATTGTTTGTTTATGTCAAGTGGTGTGTCAGTTTTCAGACAAGTATGAACAAACATAATGAATCACAAATTGACGCAGTATGTAAATGGCATTTATGCCAGGTATTGGAATAATAACAATGTTACAGGAAATACTCTGCAAAATGATATGTGAACAATAATACAACTGTTAGTTACAGAAATTTCCACTCATGTTCACAATCTTATGTCGTACGTCTCAAACAATACAGTACCTCCGTTTCTGACAGTTCCTTCCTGGTCCTCTGCAGCAGCAACCGAACCTTTGTGTGCGTTTTACACGAAAACAGTTGCAACAAGAGGAAATTTTTTGTCACACAGGTCTTATTACACAATACACAGTCTTGAATTGTTCACATATCCTGACGTTGACAAAGTTGTATGCAATTAGAGGGTAGCCACCCCCACTATTTTCATAAGGGAGGAAGGTATCAACCAGACTTTGCTGCTGGTTTGAAGATCCAAATAGCATTAAGCAATACTGAAAATATTGTATTGTTATGTCAATTAGTTTCCAATATTTTGGGAAAATACTGTTTTCAAATTTGATATTTGGGGGCTCATAACTCCCTTCATATTACATTTAGGTGGATAGTGCATAACGTGTTTTCATCCTCTTTTTTCGAGAGGAACACGCATGCAAAGTTTGTCCCTCTATTTAAAAAACATCCTGTATTACTTAAAATAAGTAATGCTCATAGTTATTTTTAATATTGTATATTTTGCATACAGAATACAATAAATATGTTATTTGTATTAATAATGTTATGAAAACCTCTTTCCTATTCGTAAATATTTTGATTCAAGAAAATTTCAAACATGTTCGAAACAAAAATCTTTGACGAAATTCATGACATTCAAGAAATTTCCATAAATTTGAAAGATAAATCGAAGCAAAATTTGACTGTGTAAAACGGCTTTTAGAGTAAGCTTCTGAACATGGGCAAAGTTCAACATAGCTAACTTTTATATTTCTAGGATAAAAACTACTGTATGTTAATTTTCAGTGGATTTATTTGATGTCATGCTGTATTTTAAATACATTATATAGTTCTGTTTAAATATTTTGACCTACTTTGAAGGTATGTTTTATTTTCAGCCTGTTGAAGAATGGACTACAGCCAATGTTGTAGAGTGGATGGCTGCCCTCAACTTATATCGATATGCAGATGTTTTCAAGTCCAGAAACGTAAAAGGGTCCGACCTTGCTCAGATCGACAAAGAAAAGCTTATGGTAATTAATTACTTGGGATTACATCTTATGTTTTATCACTAGAAGAATTTTTAAATATAATTTTTTAATCACTGTACAGTTGTGTAGTATATAAATTTTCTCATCATAACACATGCTTGCACAGTCTACAACCTTTCTATGGATCCAGAAATCATGTATGTTTTTAGTTCAAACTTATTAAACTTAGTATGTTTTCATGTTTGTTTTTCATTATTCATTTACCCAACTATCTGGGAATTTTTTAACATTCACGTATTTGAAGTGAAATTGTGACACAATTAGTGAACCTTTCTTGTTCATAATTTCACTGTATGTTCATGGTATGTGTAGTTTTGTGGTTTTATTTATTTTCATTATCAGATGGTAGATAAAAAGAGAGTTTTAATTATCTATTTTTCGGGCTGCATAATTCCTGTTCACCATTTATATGATGTAGTACATTACAATCTGTATGAAAAGAATGTAAACACAGAAAGAGAACAAAAATAACGCAATCAATAATAGCAGACTTTCCTCAGTGACAACAGATATACTCATTACTGTCACTTCAGACTAATTGCTGCACATTGCCGGACATTTTATTCATGGAAAAGGAATTGGGAGAGGTGCCCCATTATTATTGTTGTTATTATAATTGTTATTTACACCACACTGTCATCTAAATGACAGTCAACAGTCCAGTTCAGTGTAACGTTCCGCCATAGCCAGCAGCTGATGTGGAGGAATTCACTACAGTAAATGGACGAGTAAAAAAAAAATCAAGTGACATTGAAAAAGCTCAGCAGAAGCCCTCAGGAAATAAACAAGTGCAATTCGGTGTTCGTAATAATGTGAGCATCAAAAAAGTGACTTCTGAGGCAAATTATGAGATTTATTTTTCTGTCACGTTTTGGCCCAGATGTCGAGGAAAATGACATTGTGTTTCATATAAATTCATACTTAATTGAAAGTTACAAGCCTGAAGGTATTCAAATAAAAAACTATGTATGATTTATACTTGTCTTCCTATGTTGTGGTAGCAGAAGATGACTGTAATAGAATTTTTAATACAGTGTTCTGGCCTTCTGGCGGTTTAATAAATCAGTTTGTTCATGCGAGTGAGAAAACCACAGTCTTTATAGAACAAACAAAAGTGACAAGTCTAGAAAACATAACAACCTCAGACTTAATTGGTACATTAATAGCTATATCTTCAAAGCAACAAAATGAGATGGGTGGGGGAAACTGCTAACATAGTGACATTATGTACAAAGCTGACGCGTGGCATCTTTAATATCAGAATGTAAGGAGTCTATGTACAAAGTCAAATGAATCCTCGGAAAATTTACAAGCAACTGACTGTAATGTAATTTCCTCTACAGAAACATGGCTTAATAATAATTTTACAAACTCTCAATATTTTCCAGATAGTTATTGCATTTTTCATAAAAATCGTAATTATTGTAATACATCTTCAATGTATAGAGGAGGAGGAATTCTCATAGCTGTAAATAAATTAGTGTACCCTTTTGCTAGACAAAAAATAGACTTTGACATGCCAAATGTTAATGCAATGTGTGTTGAAATTAGAACAAGTCAACAAAAAAAATCTGTCGGTAAATTTTTATATTAACACCCTATTTCTCAGTGCATGACTTTCAGAGCTATTTCACATATCTTGAAACCAAGTTATCTAGTTATCCTAGCCCAATAATTATTATTGGTGACTTTCATGTATCTGGTATAGGCTGCAATTTAAACAATACACAGAATGTTGGGCATTATTACAATAAAATAAAAGGGCAGTTCCACATGGAATTTACTATTTCACTCTAGTTAAAACAATTAAATAACACACTATTTCATAGCAAACTTTTAGATATTACATTTTCAAACATGAAAATTTTGAATATTGTAAAGGCACTTGATCTTATCATTATGAAGATATTGCACATCCAGCACTTAACATCTTAGTTGAACATAATGTACATAAATCACCCAAGTGTAATATTATTTCACAATTTAGAGACTACAAGGGAAGTGATTAATTCTCATTGTACCTTGCATTATAAAAATTTGACTATTGAAATGGTTGAATCATCAACGACAATTGTGACAAAGTTGAAAACAAGACCAAATTATCCCCACTGGCTTTCTGACCACTTTTTTTTTTTGCTTAGAAGCAAAGAGCACTTTTTTAGAATATATAATAAAAGTTCCAATGGTTACAAACCTTTATCTATATTCAGACGCAATGTCAAAGAACGTAATGGCTTAGAAACATTACTGATGAAATAAGTCCAATCCATAACAAATTTTGGAATTATGTAAAAATCATGAAAAATGGATACAAACAAGATGATGTTCTCAGTGACAATAACAGAACAGCAAACCATTTTGGTAAATGCTTTGTAAAAGTGTGCAACATGGTTAGTAATATAATTACTCATTAAGTGACTTGGATTTATGAAAATTACTGTTAGTTTAGTTTAATCAACTATTAAGACACTCAAACTTACAAAATCTACTAGCGCCAATGGTATGCCAAATTTTATAATAAAATGGTGCAGCGATTTATTAACACCAGTTTAACTCATCTTTTAAATAAAAGTCTATCCACTGAGATATATCCCAATATTTGGAAGCATGCAAATGTAGTTGCCATCTTTAGGAAGTGTGATAAACACGTAGTATTAAATTATAGGTCTGTTTCTTTATAATGTTCATTCATTCATTTATTTAGCATTCCATGGAACATGTACATGTTATGGAACTTGTCAAGCAAAATACCTACATAATAAGATACACAATAATGTACATAACACAACAAGCAAAATACAAATGTCTGCATCAATAGATACAAGACCAGTACAGTAATAATAAAGTATGTACATATGCATCAGACGATGCATGGTTGTACTAGTCAAGCACAACAAAAGAACGGATGCTCAATAATACAGATAGAACATGCAAGATATTAATATCAGCATCAACATAGATGGAAAGCAGGAACGATAAGTGTGAAGTATATACATATACAATTACAGAGTAAGGTGTGCATTATTGTATTCGTCAAGCACAATGCAAGATACACAATAATACAAATAACACAAGTAAAATACAAGTATCAACAATATAGATGCACGACATGTATAATAAGTAATGTAGTGGTTTTTCTAAAGATTTTTTTAAAATTCACGAACATATTTTGTTTCATGTATCAAATTAATTATCTGATATAATGCGACAAGTTAGTAATTGTCCATACCCAGTTCCGTTCCGCGCATCTCCGCCCCCTCCAACTTTCTCCCCTCTTACCGCTCTGTTTCTCCTGCTCATAGGGGAGGAAGAACGTCATATTTCCTTCAAGGACAAATTACACGAATACGCTGCACTCTCTGCGCGAGGTGGCCGCATAAGTATTCGCACTAACTAGATATTTATTTTTGTCGCGTCGCACCTACCGCATTGTATTTAACGCGCTGTAGTGAATGTAACCTTTATGGGGGATCGTTTGGTCAACGTAATAATAAAACGTGTTAAAAACAGCTCTATAAATTACCAACTGCAAATGTTTAAATCATTACATATCCGCAGTCTCCATACTTATTTTACCTACTTAAAAATATAATTATATATTCTAGTTATATTCAACTGTAATAATAAATCGGTAATAGTTGTTAAAAGGTGTCATAAAAGTGTTCAACCAATAAATGTAAAAAAAAAAAAATATGAAGGCTGTTGACAATAAAGTCGAGTCAAAACGTTGATTGTAGCTGAGGCATTAGTGCACCATTCTCCTCAATAAGTTATATATTGATCTGTCAAGCAAATAGAACATTTATTCACATAGTCTACACAACCTGGATAGTTATTATAGACAGCTGTAAAATACCCAACAGAACAACGAGTAATTAGTATTTTAAATAAACATAGGGAACAAAAACTTTACCTATTTCGAGTCGAAGCTATCTGCAGTATCTGTTCCACTTGAATCTTCATCAGATGACGATTGAAGACTTACAATGATCTTGTCAATTTCGATGTCCATGATTATATCACTTTTAAATATTCAGCTTTAATACCTTTAACATGGTTGCAGCACTTTGTCCACTGTTCGATGGAATAAGAACCAAACAATTTCTCACATCGAAACGCGCATCGGGTGATATATTTGGTCCATCATTTACGCCATTTTAAGGGGTTGACAAAATTTAAAAATAAAATATTTTGAACTTGGTACTTTTTTTCAGCATCTTTAAATATATCACGTCATAGCTTTCAAATCAAAAGCAAAATCGTAGCCCACACTAGCTCGATCAGATTTAGATCTGGGTGACGGCAGCAAACGAATCACGTGATGACCATATTTTTTAAAGATTTTTTTTTGGGGGGGGGGAGATGCTGTTTCACCAAACATAACAAATCTGCCTTGTTCATGTCAGGAGAAAAATGAACACCATTTTCCCTAAGCCACTCTTGAATGTTGTGTTTAATGGTAGCTAATGTATGTTTCTTTTTAATTTGAACATTATGATAACTGGCATTGTCTAACACAATGACACTGAGTTGTCAAATTTGGTATTAATTTCTGTTCTAACCACAACAAAAAATTGCATAGTTCATATCCTCGTGATAGTCACCGGATGTTTGTTTGGATTTAAAAATCAACAACGCGTTCGGTCTTTGCTACCAGCATGTACAACTATCAATCGTTGTCCTTTACCGATTGATTCTGTTACCCCCAGATCAGTGCCTGATTGCCAGCAAGAGCTTACACTATGAGTAGCATGTAGATACGTTTCATTAATGTGTACTATATTCAGACCTGCGTTTCGGTACACACGAATTTCTTGTAAATATTTCCCACTCCACGTGGAAATGTCAGGTTTCTCGATCAAAATTTTTCTTCTAGAGTGACATTTTTTCCATCGAAAACCGAGACGTTTCAACAATTTTCGCATGTATTCTTCGCTACAGTTCAAAATACTGTCGTCTCGTAAGGACTTTGTGAAGTTCTTTAATGTCGGCACTGTTTTTTTAACAGTATAAAATTCGTGAATTTTTCTTCGTACGGCACATTCCGAAAAGTCATACTTCAATTATTTTCTTTCGTTCTTTGTTCTTACCAGTGTGAGTAGAAAATTATAAACTATTTTTACTTTTAACCTTACCTTCGGTAATGATGCTTTTGCTGGTTGACTGACAAACACCTGTTGCTGCAATTGCCGACTCTATGACGTAACTTAATTTATCCAAACGTTTCTGTTCTTTTAAACGTGTAACAACATTGTAAACTATTTCCCGAGCTTGTCCTCGTAATGGTGTACCGGCTGAAATGCGCGACTTAATTCCCGAAGTGGACGCCATAAGACAACATTGTTATCGTATCGTGTAAACCGACCTGCGAATCCCTCTCTCGCGAGCGACCTGAGCGACGTGTCCAGGCAAGCGCACGACAGTACACTGATCCCCTCCACTCCACCCCACTACAAACCACATGACTGCTGCCTGACCTTGGGGTCTGCGCAGGTCGAAAACAAACTTGCCGTATTATAGTTACCATGGTTTCATGCCAGGTAAAACCACTACAACATATTTAATTGAATTTGTAATCTTCACATATAGCAATATAATATCTTATAAACAAGTTGATGCAATATACTTTGATCTAAGTAAGGCTTTAGAACATGTCAGCTCTCATTAATTGTTCACAAATTATATAATTTCTCCTTAAGTACTGATGTATAGTTAATTAACCGATAGAACTTTTTGTTGTTATATAGGGCTACTGGGCATGTAAAAATAAAACTGATTTGCTCCAACAACACATCTTTACTACACTAATGCTACATTCGAACTGAACGAACATTGCTTCAGTCAAAAACTCAAAACGATACACTTTGGCAGGATAGCCAACCTAAACAAAAATAACCCAATTTACTGTATTGCCAACCTAAGACATTAAATATAACTGCAGTTCATACCAACATGACAAAATATGTTTTTCACACTCCAACACCCACCATTGAAAATATATTTCTTCATGAGTGTTCATACAGGTTAGCGTACCATCCGTTTTGCAACATCAAAATATTTACCAAACATGGTACTAGCTTAACTCTAGATATATAACCCTATTTTCTTTAACAATGCTGTGTGTTTTGATTTTGACAAAGGTTTTGTTAAGATATCAGACAACATATCTTCTCTACGCAAATGTTCAATAGAAATCACATTATTTTCGACATGCTGCCTTAGGAAATGATATCTAATATCTATGTGTTTACTCTTATAACTAGTTATATGATTTTTCGCTAGCTGAATAGCTCCTCTATTGTCACAAAATAATGTTAGTGAAATGTTTTCAAGTTCAAATTCTGTTTCCTTTATTAACTGCCTAAGCCACAAGGCTTCTTGAGCAGTAAAGGAAAGAGCAACGTATTCAGCCTCAGTTGTAGATAGCGCAACAGTTTTCTGCTTCTTACTATACCAAGTAATCAATGCACCCTGGGATTTGAAACAACTTCCAGATATGGAATACCTGCCATTCAACTCATTCCCCCAATCTGAATTTCTAAATCCAACTAGAGGATGGTTGGAATTTCTGAGAAACTTAAGTTTCAGATTTAGAGTTCCCTTGAGATATCGGAAAATCCTCTTCACAGATATCCAATGACACTTTTTAGGGTTTTTGTTAAATTTTACTCACTATACCCACAGCAAAGGAAATATCTGGTCTACAGATTTGAGCCAAATATAAAAGACATTTCTACTGCCTCCTGATAAGGTACACTATCTGGTAGTGTCTCTTCATCTTCATTCATCTTTATGCCAGTCTCCATTGTGTCGCGACAGGTTTGCAGTCGCTCATGTTGAATCTCTGAAGAATATTGTGTATGTAGTCAGTCTGGTCAATGGAGATTTCTTCAGTTGTCTGGTTTGTTCATACCCAAACATTTCTTCACTGGACCAAGATCTTTCATCTTGAAATGTTCCTTCATCTTACACTTAGTCTCCTTCTTCAACACTTCATTGTCTGACATGATGAGCAAGTCATCTACACACACAGCAACAAAAAATTTTTCCTTGGCTTGAGAATTTATGGAATACATATGGGTCTGCTTGAGATTGCACAAAATGCATATCCTTGAGAACCACTGTCAACTTCTTGTTCCAACATCTTCCTTCTTGTTTGAGTCCATACACAGCTTTTTTCAATAGCCACACTTTTCTTTCTTCACCTGGTGTGACTAATTCTTGGGGAGGCTTAACATAGATAGTTTCATCTAAGTCACCATACAAGTAGGCTGTTTTAACATCCATATGATCAATTTACATCTCTTCTTTCACAGCCACTGCAAACAAATATCTGATAGATGAATACCAAACCACAGGTGAATAGGTTTCTTCATAATCTATTCCCTCTCTTTGGGAACAACCTTGTATGACTAGTCTTGCTTTATACTTCAATTGTCCACCATCAGTCCCCTTGTATTTGAAGACCCATTTTGTGTTCAAGACTTTCCTTCCTTCG
This sequence comes from Medauroidea extradentata, assembly GCA_003012365.1. Taxonomy (NCBI): domain Eukaryota; kingdom Metazoa; phylum Arthropoda; class Insecta; order Phasmatodea; family Phasmatidae; genus Medauroidea; species Medauroidea extradentata. Next base: position 2,730 of record PNEQ01069876.1, on the reverse strand, counting down.
ACCCAATCTGCAAGTTCATAAGCCTCATTTTCAAGTAAAGAATTATGTTCTTCCTCCATAGCCTTCATCCATTCACATGCTTCTTGACCACTTAATGCTTCTTCTACTGTTTGAGGATCATCATATCCTTTCATAACTTGATCTGTGCCAGAAAAATATAAGGAATCTTCCTGCTTCTTACAAGGAGTCATGAGAGTCATCCTATGGCATGTTGCAGACTTCTTGTCCTCTGATACATCGGTGGGTGAAAAGCCACGAAATTCGTCTGGAATTGTTTCAGACTCATCGCTACCCTTTTGGGATGAAGCTTGCATTGGAGAGAAGCCACGAAATTCCTCTTGTTCATCACTTTCATCTAGAACTGGAGTCCCACCTGGTTGTAGGTCATAAGCCACTGTAGGTAGTTTTAATTCAGGTATCACCTTTTCTTGTGTAGATTTTCCTTCAAAGAAAACGACATGCCTGCTGTATGTGATCTTCCTCGTTCTTGGGTCCAGCAATTTGTACCCTTTCTTGTCTTCAGCATAGCCAACAAAAATCATTTTGGTAGATTTTGGATCCCACTTTCTTCGTGTTTCTTTTGGAACATGAACTAATGCCTTGCTTCCAAACACTCTAAGGTGAGATAAGTTGGGTTTCATGCCATACCATAACTCAAATGGTGTCCTGTTTCCTAATGGTCTTGATGGACAACGGTTACTTAAGTACGCTGCAGTTGAGACAGCTTCCGCCCAAAACCTCTTGTGAAGATCAACATCTAACAGCATCGTTCTTGCTTTTTCTACTAGAGTGCGATTTTGCCTTTCTGCTCGGCCATTTTGCTGAGGAGAATATCTTATGGTCGTCTGGTGTTTTATGCCAGACCTCTTCAAAATTGACTGCAACTGTGAATTTACATATTCTTTCCCATTGTCTGTCCTTAGTGTTTTTATTTTGTAGCCACTCTAGTTTTCAACAAAATCCTTAAACGTAACAAACGCTTCAGGTACTTCAGTTTTCTCTCGGAGAAAATAGACAAAACAATATCTGGAATAGTCATCAAGAAATGTAAAGAAATTCTTATTCCCACCAATGGAAACTTGTTCCATGGGGCCACACAAGTCTGAATGAATTAACTCTAGGGGTATATTTGCACATTTGTTAGAGGCCTCAAAGGGTTTCCTGGCTTGTTTGCCTTTTACACATGTTTCACAAGTGTCATTACACTTCAAAGAACCTTTAATACCCAAAGTGACCTTGTTTATCACATACATGCCATTCCTATTTAAATGCCCAAGGCGTTGATGCCATAAAAAACCATTAACACTAGACAAGTAACATTCTTCTGGTGGAGTATCCAATTTAAAAGTATCCTTATCTAGAGACATTGTGGCTGTTCTTTCTCCATCTGCTCTAATGATCTGTCCCCCAGACTTACTAAATATGACTTTATGGCCACATTCCAGTATTTTGCTTACTGATAGCAAATTAACAGGCACTTCAGGCACATACACAACACTCTCTACTTTAACAGGTGTACTTTGCCTGTCAGTGGAGTTGTATACATCAATGTCTACATTTCCTATCACTGCACCCTTAAGACTTGAATTGTTTGCAGTAACAATTTCTGTGTTACATGGCACAACATTTTTTAAATGTTCATTACTGTTTATAATGTGTGTGGAAGCACAAGAATCAACATACCACTGCCCTATTTTACTATTTTCGGGCAACAATCTGTCTTAAGTAGCAAAAACATAATCATGTTTAGGTGACTGACCTGCTTTTATCATCTTTGTACTCACTGCTTTCGTCCCTCTCTTAGGCGCTCGGCAATTTCGGGCAATGTGTCCAATCTTGTTGCAGTTGTAGCAAACTACTGGTGATTTAGGCTGGGACATATTTTCCAGAGAATTCTTCTTGTATTTTCCGGCGATTAGCGCCGCATCTCGGACGGTAGATGTATAGGAATCTGCCTGGTTTCCACGAACATCTTGTAACAACTTCACTTTTATCGTGTCGCCTGTTATTTTTACTCCCGAACTCTCTATTCCCATAATCATTGGGCAATATTCGCTCGGTAAACCGGCCAGCAATAACGTCCCAACCCACTCATCATTCACTTCATACCCAATTTGATTGAGTTTGTGGGCAGTAGAAATGATTCTATAGGTGATTCGGAATAAAGTGAACACTCAAAAAAGCCCTGATTAATTTCTATTTTCTGCCAGTTTATATCTTTCCGCCGATGTAAACACAAATAATGCCACGTGCTTTTATTTACATAGGGTCGTGCAATGTTTACAACTACATTAAATTGCTCCGATAAATTTTAGCTACAATATCTACTCATTAAATGCCCGGGGGCTGAATGTAAGATATAAAAAAAGTAATCTTAGTTATAAATACCTGCTAGTTAATGTCTGGTTTCTGTCCATCGACTAATCTAAACAACACGCGCTATTGCCGTTACGCATCTCGTAAATGAGGGCATATTTTATTTGAATTTGTAACGCAAAACCGCCACTACAACAGACATGACACACGCTATCCAATAATTCAAGTTTCGTTCAGTTCTACTGCCACGAACAACGACGACGCACTTCAGAAACAATAATTAACGTATTTTCTTAACATGTGAAATAAAAAGTATGTTGTTTTTAGGCTGGCAAACGTAAAACATAATACGTACACAGGTTACCGATGGTTTCACATCATTTCGGCAATGATACTCAAAGTAATTTCCAATAC
>PNEQ01069874.1:0-16184 GCA_003012365.1 Medauroidea extradentata | reverse complement strand
ACAGAGTAACCTTCTCACCGCGCCATCTTGATTTGCACTGCCTTCCTTACAGTATGGCGGATAGGCGCCAAGTTCAAACCCACATTAGTACGAAGCACAATATGTACAGAGTAGTACCAACATGGCAGTCGGGAGACCAGTTCCGAACATGTACAAACTTACAACAAATATTATTTACATTGCAACGTCACAAACAGTAAATTTAAAAGCCCATTGTGTTATTTTGTATGTAGCAAATACTTTTATGATTTAAGAATAAATCTCGTATTTTCTAAATAAATCAACTCTAAAACAAAATACGTATCATCGTAGAATTCGTAATTTAGTATGTGAAAGAAACAGCTAAGTAGTTTACACAGAATAACGAATAGAAAATTTATTCAATAGTGAGAAATAATAATATAAAAAAAGACATCGAAATATCATCAAGAGCTTTGTTTAGGCGGTCTACAACTAGCTGCAACTTTTACAACTTCTACACCCAAACTGCAACATCAAGTTTTTCTGGCCGGAAGTGACGTTTTGGTTATAACAACCAACGCGTTCAGGCGGCGGGTGTAACTACAACTTCCACACCCGGGTGATACACCTTCTACACCACCTCTGCGAGGTAGAGTAGTTTGGGTGTAGAAGTTGTAAAGCAGAATTCGGCGCTATTTTCGAAACGTGTTACAAGTAGCTGTGTTGTTTTGAGAAGTTGGCTTTCCAGTTTTGAATCAGAACATCCGCTATATAGTAAAAACTGTATTCAGTTTCATCTGGGAGGTGTGTGAAATAAAATTGCTATTTGTATTGCTATTTTTAGTAACGTTTTGTGGGTTATGTTACTACTTGTTATGAATATAATTATATCAACTCGTAAAACTAATACAATTAATTTAAGAATGGAGATTCCGTTTCCTGTAGAACTACCTGTTATGTGACGTATGAAATGAGTTGCGTGAAGGTTATAGGACGAAAATTTAATTTTATTCAAATTCGTAATTATTGCAAAATACTGTACATATTTGATATAATAGGTGCTGTAACATGACGTTCATCATCGGATTCATCACCTACATCTACTTTTTCCTGCATTAAAATATCTCGCAATATTTACGTTTGCTGCCATGTCACTAACACATAAAATAAACAAAACAATTCACACTCAACTACACCTAGGCGTCCAGGCGGACTTTCTGCTCCTTTGGTCTCTGGCCATCTAAACCCGAAGTGGGTCACCTCTGGATGTAGAAGTTGTAAAAGGTACAGCCCACCTGAACAAAGCTAAGTATATAGCTTCCAACTTTGCCGCACGCAGCACTGTTTCATAACGTTCGAATCTATCCACTCTAAATTCCCAAACACTAGATGTTTAAAAGCTTCGTTTAGGACATGGCTAGACACGTAATGGAATTTATCGTTTGTTGGCCAGACTGTCTGCACTATGCTACACCTCCACGTAGCAGCAGTTCGCGAGAGGAATCGGTTATCGGCGCAACAATCTTCGCGCGTATCGGGTCACACACGGCTTGCTCTTGGACTCGCAGTGGAAGAAGTGTCTAACGAACATCCAAGAAAATCTACAAATGTTAACCTAGTTTGCTGGATTGTCCTTATCACGCACGAAAGTCTTAACTCTCACGAGCCTAGGTATTCTACCGGCAAATCACAGACGCATTGTGTTGCAGGGACGTTATTTTAATTGACTCAGTCGGATGATATAGGGCCTACGGCTCTTCACATAGACACGCTGCTAATAATCATGAAGCAGAACTGCAGATGTGCACGTAAGACAGTGAAACAAAGTGGGGCAAAATTCTTTTCGCGAAAAACAGGGGTCGCTAAGTATAATCTTATATTGAATGCCTTGGAACACGAGCACGGTACGCCACTGTGTCAAATAAACATAGAATCATGTTTGGACTGCTCGGGATTGTAGTCTACACCAATAATATGCAGATCACAACTGTAATATACACCTTTCACGATAATATGAGCACTGCTTAAATTTTTCTTTCAGTCCTGTTGCATTCACATTTATTATTTTCAAAATGAAAACTTCCCTGAAAATTTAAAAAAAAAAAAGTCAGTGTAAACGTCGCACCTCTTCCAAAACTTAACTTATTTCGCCCAAAAAAGGGTAGTTTTTTTTATGTAATATGTGTTGGGGAGTGCTCAGTTTAACGTGAACAGACTATAGTAAGATAAACAAGATATCTGTTTAGCACAATAGTGGACTAACTACAGTGTTATGTTGCCACATTGTGCATGTAAAATGTCATCTTACAACATTTTGCCACTAACTTTTTCATATCCCAATTTAGCATAATATTCGCTGCTGAACAGCCTGTGTGTCTAACGTATGTATGTATAATTTTCTTAATTAAACAGACCTTTTGTGAGGTGATTCCTGACGACGTAGTATGTCGAAAACGTATATACGACTTATAGCCTTAAATTATTATTAAGGTCGGTACGTACCCTTTAAGTAAGAGATTTGATAATGCTTTTGTGAACGTAAATAAGAAACCACGTGATATCGAAGACTAATTTTTCGTATACTGTTTACGTGAACGAAGCTGTTAATAGTAGTGGTTTGCATTTTGTAAAATCATCCCTCTAACATTAATGAAATTCGTATAAAGGTCATTGTAATTATTCGGAAAGTGATAACCATGTATTTTAATCAACATTATTTGATAAATTATTAACGACAGTTTGACTGTAACAAAAAAGGTTACCTTTGTCTGACACTCTTAATGCATTGGTTCTCGTTGAAATTTGTTTTGTTGTCTTCTCACAAGTTTAGTAATAACGCCTGCCGCTATGCAACCTGTCTGACGTACTCAATGCGGGTTGCCTACCACAGAGGCGCAGTGCTTTACACATATGTTTTGTGGGTATTTAGGCCTTGTATGTCGTGTCAATTTTCAGAGATTCGCCGAGTGACAACTGAAAAATAATACCAATATTTACAATTACACATTAATAATAGAAATACTAACACAATCGTATAAATTATAAATATTTAATGGCCGTACAGGTCTTAAAACCGCCGTTGGTTCTGCATTAATGTTCGCTGAATGTGTTGCATAGTTGTTTAAAGAGGCGAACTGGGATGTCGGTGCGCAACTGGCTATGCCCTAGAAAGGACGGTCCGATTATACTCGTCACGCTTGGTGTTTTTGAAATGAAATTTGGTTTTTTATTAGTTATGAAGCGTAGTTATGCTCATAAAGTCGTTAGATAACGGTCCCTATTGACCTAAATGTATTTTCCGACCTACTCGTTTACTCAACTGGGTGCGATTTGTTGTTCACGCGACAGTTTACATCACCAATCTGAACTCTGGCTTCTCCCACCCTTATCATTCCGTAGCTGCTCCACTCTTCATCTCACCTCATCCAGTCCTCGGGCAGGACGGACCACAGGCATGTCTCACCACCTGACCAGTCGGCACAACCTTCACCCCGGCCTTCTAACATACATACCGTGACCCTGCCAGAAGGCGGGAAATTTCTGAGTCTCTGGTGCGCTGGTAGGCGGCGCCCTTAAGGCGGCCGTCTACCCTACGCTTCAAATGTGTTGCAGTGTGTTCGTAAACAGGTATTTTCTACGAAAATATTCCACGTGTACCCATTGTGCCAACGTACGAAAAGAAAAGAAACTTCAGACAAGGTCGGAACCTCATTGTTAAGACGCCACGCTCATTAAATCACTGTTTCTAAGCTCTCCAACATAGCTAAAAACTGCATTTTCAGACTGTCGTACTTCAAAACGTACTAACCGGTTGTATGTGTAGCTCAGGTTGCAACCTGCACTGAACTTAGTTGCAGTCATTCCACCAATAAAATCATATGGTCACCGCTTAATGTCCCATAGTAAAAACCGTTCGCCGGGAACCGTGCACGCTAGATCAGCGCTTGGCTTGTTGAGGCGACGCGGCATTTGATGCGCGCTTCAAGATCGACCTTACTGCTCCGTCACTTTTGAGCCTCTCACGCGCGGGTAGGCGGCGCACTTAAGGGGGAGTGTTAGACAATTACATTATATTTTAAATTTCTGAGCCAATACATTTATTCAAATTGTATTATCAAAATGTTGTCTTCGACAAAGCATAATAGGCTATATTCTTGGTAAACTTCTCGACATAGATATCAATGGAATATTTCTTTAATCTGTCATGCTGAATCATTGCAAGGGAATTAAAGGTTAACTTCCAATAATTTTCTTGCAATGATTCTGCATGACAAATTAATGAACGTTTCCAATGTTATTTATGTCAAGCAGTTTACGAACAATATAGCTTATTCTTTGTCGATGAGAAAGTTGTGGTAATGCAATTTGAATATGTTTTTAAATGTTATGGCTCAAAAACTGAAAATACGATTAAATTTTCTAACACTCCCTCTTAAGATATAATTTTACTCTGCAGGCTAATTGTCACTATTTGATGGACCTCGAGCCGGCTTTTTATATCTTAAATATCACAGTTCTAATTTCGGAAAACGTTGAACATATGTACCTAGTTTATGGTACACTTGTTTCGTATAAAATTGTAAAATAAATGGCAAAAAATTGGTTTCCAACGTCGAAACATCAAGACACAACAAAAGAAAAATAATATCTGAGGGGGCTGTAACACTACGAGGTACTAAGCAAATTTTATATTTGACTGTACGACGCTGAAAACTCCCCTGGTGGCACATTTTCGTGCGAATGTCAGTAAATACGGGGTATTTTTCAACAGTGTATGTTTCCGCGTTGAAAGCTGTGGCACCTTGCAGCGACGCAGCGCGCTGCCGGCAGTTTGTCATCCAGTCGGCGCGCGGAGGGGGGCTTACGGCGGATCTTCGCACCAGGATCAATAGCACCTTGGCCTTTACGAGCGCCGTTAAAAATGACTGCTGAAAGCCTTTTACTGCCAGCTCGGCAAGCCACCTGCGACAGCAAGCGAGCTTATGAAAAATGCTACTGCAGTACGTACACTGAGAAGATATCAACCAGACAGGCCGTGTTAAGGATGTCCAAAACACCAATGTAATATGCACACCTCTCAGATCCTGAGCTAAATTGGAGACGAAAATGTTACTGACATTATTTTTTTTATGAATTTGGTATCTAGTGTTGTTCTCAAACAACTCAACCCCTGTATGTTGGCAGGTTATAGTACCACCAGAGCTTATCCGTGCTTGTCAGAAAAGCAACTCTTCTGGGTGCGGTCGGGACCTGAAATTATTTCGGATCTTCATCTCATGTTTTACTTTCACCTTATACTTTCTCGTCACCCTATTTCTTTCCATCTCACCAGGTTCCATTGTATATCTCCCTTCTCTCTTTTACCATATGACGCTAGGGCGGTGTTCTTCTTCCCAGTGAGGGCATATCCTCGCTTATGAGTGCTGTCTCCGTATTGTGTGACCCTCCAGGGTGTCTTTGTTAGTGACGGTTTAGCGAGCCCTTCTACTGGCCCAGGAGGCAAATCTAAGTGCGGAGCCAGCATCCACGTACATGTACACCCACGTAGCATCACCTGGTGCCGTCCTAGCGGGAGAGGTTGTCATGGCTGCTCGGCCTATGCACATAAACCCGCTGGGACGACGTGTTACCGCTGTATGGAGGAGGCCAGTGTAATCAACCACGAGTCCCCTGAAACGGCACCGCAGGTTTTCTGTGTAGTGGGGAGTCTGAGATGGATTCCCAGGTAGGGGAATAAAGCTGGCCATGCTCAGGATGTACGATTTGTCCCTGGTTTACCTCAGTGTACATTTCGGTGTGATACTAAGGCAGTAATTTTCAGTGAATGGCTGTGAACGGTAGCTGCTTCTATGTTCTGCTTAGATCTGTGGGAGGTAGGTCCCCCTCACAATGTCACAAACCGTGGGGTGTTTAGCCTGCTGGCTTCTTTTTTCTTCCCCTACGAACAGCAATTTGAGTCCAACAGTTCTCAGCAAGGGAGACTCTTCCCCATGGCTTCAAAAAGCACTCCAAAAGGTGCTCACCCAGCAGCTGAAACAAACAACGGAGTGAATCGGTACCTATTCGGATAGTGATTTGGACGTAGTCGTGAACGGAAGTTGCCAATGCCAACGTTTCTAGCAGTAAAAGGTCTCGAAGGGCACACGTTCGATAAAGTGTCACCCTTTGAGATCCAAAAAGTCTTCGATGATGCTACTGGTGCAGTCAGGGACTGCAAGAAAATAAAAAGAACAAAACTGAATTGTTGATCGATACATCAAACGCCGCTCAGTCAAGTGGGCTGCAGGCAATGAAGGTCTTCAGCATAGGGCAACGAAATAGTTACTCTTTGAGGTTTCGCTCCACTCCAGCAAGGGTGTCGTCTCGTGTCCAGACTTAATCGATGTCCGTGATTCAGAATTACTGCATAAACTCCAGATTCAGATTGTTACTCATGTCCGTCGAGTTACAATAAAAACTCATGGTGTCCTGATACCAGTTGCTACAATCTTTTGACATTTGGAATCCCTGTACTCACACCTACATTAAAGTTTGGCTACTTAAAGTGCGTGTAAGGCAGTTAACTCCTTCACCGCTTCAACTGTCTAGAGGTACGGCTATTCGTCGGCCAATTGCAAATCACCCGAAATATGACAGAGATGTGCCGAACCAGTATACCCTCACAATGCAAAGTGCAGCTAACCTTTTGCGTGTGTCAATTCTTAAGGCAAATATCTAGTGTGGTAGAAGGAGTGCCCTGTTTTGCGAGAGGAGCAGAACATAAGAAGATCTGAACAACTGACAAGGTTTCAGTTGGCGAAGCACGCAAGCGGTTTACAGCACAAGAGCCTCCTATTTCTTACAGTACAGTCACCAGTGCTCGGCTACCGATGAAGGATGCACGTACCCAGACTGTCGATGTGACGACACAGACTGAAAAGTCTGTAGTTGTTCAGGAACTACATAAGGTATAAACTGCCTGGATAATGGCAGTCGGGACACAGGATGTCCCAAATTCAAAACTTATTACCAAACATGCTCTAGGAAAAACCACCGAACAGGTACCATCACAGCAGGTAAATAAAGCTAAACCACCATCGTGTCTGGCTAGTCTGGTTAAATCACCATCTCAAGGAAATTCTGCTGCTCCTGCTACGAGTAGTAAGAACATAATCTCCTTTCCACCTCACAAACCTGCTCCTGAGTTGTCTCAAACAGATACAGTGACGGATTATACTCCTGGTGGTAATGTCGGCTCAGATTTCTTTAAACACGTTCTATGTAGATGTAAGGGGAAAATCGAGGAGAAATAAAGACAGCCCACCCTCTCTTTCTCATATAGTTGCTGTCCCTCCAATGGAATTGCCAAGGTTACTTCAGCAGCCTTAAATTAAAGCAACTGATTGTATCATTGACCCCCATCTGTTCTTTGCCTTCAAGAAACACACTTTCGGCTAACAAATGATGTCTCCTTACGATGATTCACATTTTACCGCAAAGATACGCAACTGTTATTCATGGATGCAGTGGTGTGTGTTACTGTCAGTGATGCCATCTATCATGCAGCTGTGGACCTTGTAACAGTACTGAAAGTCGTAGCAGTCAGGGCGTATCTCGGCACATTTTAAACTATTTTCTGTGTGTAAGTACCTCCAACCCAAGTTTTCACCTTGTAGGTTTGGAGGATCTATATCCCAGTTCCCACCTACTTTTCTTTGTGCTGGGAACCTGAATGCTCACAACGAGCTGTGGATATATTCTTTTCTGGATGGCAGAGGTCATGTAGTTGTGTCTCTGCCTACCAATACTAACTTGGTTCTATTGAACACTGGCGCCCCTACACACTTTAGCTCTCTCACTGTCACCACTTCTTGTATCGGTTTGTCCTTTTGCTCTGGTCACCCACTTTGATTGGTGAATATACCCTGATCCCTGTGGTAGTGACCATTATCCAGTTGTTTTAAACCATAATTCTGATTCTGCCCCACTCTTACATACTCGCTGGGGGATTAAAAAGGCAGAATGCGAATGCTACAGATAGTCGCTTCACTTTTCTGCGGATCAACCATGTGAAGTGGATGTGGCTGCCTCATAATTTGTTGCAGCTGTGGTGTTGGCAACAGAGGTCGCTATCCCGAAGCTTTCCTCTCCTCGACGTAGTCGTGTACCTTGGTTTAATGAGAAGTGCAACTATGCAATCTGTGCCTGTCAACCTGCATTTCGCAGGTTTACGTTACATCACATTCAGGCGAACTTAGAACTGTTTCGCATCACCAGGTAACTAGCTAGGCGCATAGTACGATAAAGCAAACGGAAGTCTCGGAGGGCCTTTCTGTCACCTCTTACAATAAATATAACCAGTAAATATATTTGGGATAATATGAGAAAGATAGCGGCCAACCCCTTAGTGTAAATATTCCCTTCCTTCGGAACAATAATGCAGTCCTTACTGGTGTCGAAGACATATGCAACATCTTGGGGCAATCATTTTGTTAACCCTCGAGCAGTGACCGAAACCTCCTATGCGTTGAGCACTTTATGTGGATGATTTTATTATATATTGCCGTTCATCCATCCCGTGTGCTGCGGAGCATCGGATCCAGCTGGCCGTCTACCACCTTTCCGATTGGGCAAACGGCTGCGGTTTCCACTTCTCTGCAGTGAAAATACAGGTTGTTTACTTTATCCGGAAAAGTGGGGTTTTTCCTTCTCCTGAAGTGTCTTTGTACGGAAATGTATTACCTTTTTCGGACCTGGGTCTTGATTTATATTCGAGGCTTTCCTGGTGACATCATGTGAAACATTTAACTACACAAGATTTGCGGGAAATAGTTGTTTTGAAGATGCTTAGTTGACGTAACTGGGAGGTGGAGAGGGAGACTCTTCTCCGCCTGTACAGAGATCTCGTCTGTAGCAAGTTGGATTTTGGTAGTCCTGTATACTCCTTAGCACGACCATCTGTGCTGGAAATGCACAACTCTGTTCACCATGCCGGTATCTGCGTAGCGACTGGTGCATCACGAGTCTTAGTGCAGAGGCTGGTGAACCGCCTCTGCAATATAGGTGTGAGCAAATTTTTGCTGCATTATGGGTTAAGAGTTCTGTCAGACTCTTCAAACAAATTGCATGAGCACTTTCGCCATATCCATTGCATACAACTGTACGGCGCCCAATGTACAGCCACTAAACCTGTGTTTTCCCGATTTACAAACTTCCGGGTTCAGCATAATGTGCCAGAGGACGTGCTGCATGTCTAATGTCCTGAACCACTGTGGGCGATGCACCAGGTGCTAGTACGGCTTGATATGGCTGAAATCACGGATCCTGCTTACATATATCAGATCCTGTTGCGTGATCTTGTGTGGTACTTTATTAACGATTTTATGTTTTTTGTACCCTAATGGTTCCAAGTCCAGTGCCTCTACTCAATGTGCGTTCGTTGCTGGCTCAGAGAGGTATTTGTTTAGGATTCCCCAGTCGTGTAGTATTTTAACTGCAGAGCTGTATGCAATTTTTAAAGCTTTGTGTTTTATAAGTACGGGGTTCTCGCGCAGGTATCTGGTGTACTCAGATTCGTTGAGCGCATTACAAGCCTTGAGATCTGGCTCATCTGCCCACCTCCTTGTTTCTATGATCAGGGGGATGCTGAGGATGGTTGAACAGGCCGGTGCACAGGTCGTCTTCCTGTGGACGTCTTGTCATGCTAACATCGCTGGAAATGAGGCAGCAGATGCGGCAGCAAAAGAAGCACGCAGCCTTCCATTCTTTGACCTCCGTGTCCCAGTGTGTGATGCGCTGCATGCAGCATGAGTTTCTGTTTGGAAATTTCGGCAGAAGGGATGGCCCTCGCTCCCTCTGACCAACAAATTTAAAGCCATAAAAAACTCAGCTGTCAAAAAAGCGACTCATCCCGCTGGCCGCAAGGAGGATGTCTTTGTTACACGCCTTCGAAGCGGACACATTCGCATTACGCACAGAAATTTGCTGTGGTAAACCCCCTCCTGTTTGTGATGTCTGTGACACTCCCGTGACTGTCCGTCACATCCTGTTGGAGTGTCACATGTATGACCAGGTCCGTCGTACTTTTTACATTGATGACGACCTGTAGAATCTTTTAGATGAGGAAAGTTCGTCTGTGAGCGACGTACTGTGCTTTTAACTCGCGAATGGCCTTTTTAACACGTGATTTGTTCTGATTTGTGTTATGTTTGTTTTATTCGTGTGTTGTGATTAATACATATGTAAGCATGTATAACTTTTCTTTTAATGTGTTGTTGTGTATGTATACACAGTTATTGTGTTTGACTCATGGTGAGTACTCTTTTTTTTTTTTTTTGTATTTGTTTGTATAGAAGATTTAGCTTGTACTTTATTGTAACCAATTTGTGGGTTGTTATAGGTGTTTTGAAAACGCAATGAAATAAATTAATAAGATACTTATAAATAATAATTCGAAATTGTTGTATGTTGAATTAATTGGATCGCAGAAGAAACGTATTTCTCCCCCAACTGAGAGTCAAGACTCACACGCGCAATACACACCCACTAAAATACGTGCTCGCAATTGATAAACCCAGTATCCTATAGATGAAGAGTATCCGTGTTCTATTAAAATAATTTATTATATTACCATCAAGGATAGGCCCTACGAATAGTATTTAAACCATATCATCATATACATCTAAAATATTATATTATTTCAACATACAAATTTACCCTCGTTCACATTTCCTCCTACGGTCTGGTTTCTACATCGTATTGCGTCTTTTACTATCTTCCTTTTCTACGAAACTGGTTGTTCACGGGCCCAATACACTTACCTAAGTCCGAAAAAAGGATTTTAAGTCAACCGTAAAGTAAAGTCACGCTGTAAAAAACTAAATAGGAAAGCGAACAAGGTTGCGACGTAGGCAAACAGGATTATCTGATAATATATTAAATGCCTAAATAATATTTCGAATACGGAAAGGATTTTTAATATTCTTTGCCAACAGTGCATTTTATTTGTGCACAATGTAATTTTTGTTACCTTCTCACAAAAATCAAGCACGGAGCACCTCAAAACAATATGCTTCCAGCCCTCAAATTAATTTTAATTTTGTTAATTTTTAATGCATGTAATAACATCGCCAAATGTTCCAAATTTTTATCTTTAGAAGTTAGCTACCGTACACTAAAATAACATAGAATATTAACACATAAGCTGTACCACGAAAACGTTACGAGTGAATTAGTTTTAATTTGTGATATGCTGAATCTTTGATGATCGCACCAGTATATTGCGACCACGTGTTTGATTGAAGTGAAGCGATTTTGGTCAACTCTTAAAGACGCCACCTACCCGCGTGTGAGAGGCTCAAAAGTGACGGAGCTGTAAGGTCGACCTTGAAGTGCGCATCAAGTGCTGTGTCGTCTCAACGAGCCAAGCACTGAACTAGCGTACAAGCTCTACGCCGAACGGTTTTTACTATGGTACATTAAGCGGTGACCATACAATTTGTGGTTGGTGGAAAGTCTGTAGCAAAGTTAAGTGCAGGTCGCAATCTGAGTTTCATATACATCCGCTTTGTACACGTTTAGTTTAATGAGCGTGGCGTCTTAACAATGAGGTTCCGACCTTGTCTGAAGTTTGTTTTCTTTTCGTAGATTGGCACAGTGAGCACTCGTGGAATATTTTCGTAGAAAATACCTGTTTACAAACACACTACAACGCATTTTAAGCGTGGGGTAGGCTGTCTTAACATCTAAGTCATTAGTGCAAGTGAGGGGTGACATGATGTGAATATGGAGCAGCGCCGGAATGAAGGAGTCCTGTCCCCCCCCCCCCCAAAAAAAAAATTCAACAAACGGATTCGTAAAAGGGAAACAGGGCACTATAACTTTGACTTAGAGCAATACTTCCGAGAAAAAGCAACGAAAAACGCAGCCTTAAGGGCTTGGGCCCGGGTTTCTCGGCTTTCGAGAGAATTATTTTATTAAATGCATACGAGAGTCGATATCGTAAAATCGCTTCGTAACTTATTTGCAAATTGGTTTTACTATGCAATGTAATTTTTCGAGACAAACTGTATGATGAGTAGAGCTTATTTATCAATTAAAAGGAAATTTCGTTAATTAACTAATTAGCAAGTATTTTGCAGTCTTCTGACTTGACAAAATTAGAGTACGCAGTTTAAATCAGCCACAACAAAGTTACGAAGCGATTTTACGATATCGGCTCCCATATGTTTTTTAAAAAAATAATTGTCGTTAATTGTGAAGAAACTCGGGCCCCGCCCTTAAGAGTCGTGAGTAGTGTACCGGAGCGTGTTACACAAATACTTTTTTCTACACGAAACTGCTTGACTTATTCCTATTGCGGTTACCTACGAACATAAAACACACTTGAAACTACACTTCTCACGCTTTGAAAATTCATCACGCGTGTTAGAAACATGATTTTCGGTCTCTCAAAATGGCTAAAAACTACTTTTTTTAAAGACTGCTGTAATTTCGAAATTACGCCCAGAATTCGCAAAGCGCAAAGCTAAATACGTGCATTGGCTTTCACTCCATACTACCTAAAAATAAAATTTCAGGGTCGCTGCTGAAGACCCATAGGTAAAAGAGTTATAGGAAAACCTTGCACGCTTGTTCTGCGTGCTGTGGATAGAGGCGATATGTTTCTCGTAGAACCTGGTAATCTGGCTCTTATTGCTCCACTCTTTCCAAGCGTCAAACGCGGGTATTTTAAACCGGTACATAACACTCTTACGACCAATAAAAACGATACTGCAACGAAATAACTGGCGCATCAATTTAGTGTTTCGTGCATAAAGACGCGCAAGCGTCTCCTCCCGTATGATTTACCTTGTATTGCCTCCATAGGATAAAATAACCAACCCGTAAAATGTCTCTCTAAACGCTACAGCCGGTCCTTAGGTCTCGAGATCCTGGATTTTAGTCCCCCTACATTGCTCGAGCTTACGTCTGAATGTACCCCTGCACATGACGAGTTGACATTAGGCAGTGACGCGAGATGGAACCAGATCCCAGTTGACACGTCATTACTACTAACGTCCGCAGTGCTGTGGTGTACATACGTCAGAACGTCACACTTCGTCTCGTAGAGCAGAGAACAGCGTAGTTACTCATGCAAACAGACAATTAAAACAACAATTTGCACGTAAATTCAGTATTCAGTGGGGGAAAATGATACCCTGAAGGTCATGTTATCTTTTTTTTCACCGCCACAGTTAGAGTGGGGAAAAAAAGGGGGCGGGGTTGCCAGAAATATCATCACCCTTGCAGTTTATAGATACACTCCTAAATCATAGAATAAATTTGTCAACAAATTGTCGACTTTATTCCAGTAAAATCACAGAAAATGCAATGAAATCAAGGCCAATATAGTCCTTGTATAACCAGTACCTACTCACACATTAACTTGTACAAAAAATAAGAAAGAATGTGCCGAATAGTTGTAAATTTATCATATTAACGTCCTCTACAAAGGTTTAGGTTTTAATTACAAAATGTAAAAGCTATTTATTTGCTCTAAATTATTTCCTCTATAAAGTATTTTTTTTAGGAAACTCACCAGTCAAACTCAGGGTATAGTTTCTTTGCGTCATTTGGGGCACAGAAATATTGTACTTTTATTTTCCGAAAATTGGTTTTTTATAATTGGTTTCCTAAGCTGTAGCGTACAACGTGTGGAGAAAACTGTGCTGCTAGCTTGCAAGTATGCAGGGTGATTGGAAAAAACACCGACAACGGTTAGTATGATGTGAGGGACGACAAACTGATCACAATTGAAGAAGGAACCCATGTACGTAAACGCACTGTGTGAGTGTAGTAGAACGTCAATGTTAGACAACTGGTGTTATTGGTTGCAATCCGTTTTTGTCTCCAAAACAGGTACGGAACCGTTTAGCTAACAATGTGACCGTAATAACATTCCTGCGCATGCGCTACTCGATACATTTGACTGAGGTACGTTTAGTAGTCTCTCAGTGCAGTGCCGTGTTTGGCAGCAGTCGACATGTACCAGTACACAACAGCGGAAATGACCGACATGGTGCTAGCTTGCGGCAAAACATATTACAAAGATCGAGCTGCTGCGCGACTGTATGCGGAACGTTTTCCAAACAGACGTACTCCACATCATTCTTCGTTCGCGGCCATTGAGAGACGACTAAGAGAAGCCGGAAAGTTTCACGTATGTACATAGCAGTGTAACTTGTGCTTGTTACTTACATGTACCGCAGTAATACTGCTGTGCAGCAGTAGTGTCGAATGTTTACAATGTTATCTCTTTGTTAGGTGCTAAAACGTGCTGCGGGTCGACCACGACTTGAACACCTCAATTAGAGGAGGATGTGTTGAGACTGGTCGAAGAGAACCCATCCACCAGCACTCGGCAAGTGGCACAGACACTGTACACATCTCAAAATGCGGTGTGGTAAGTTGTTCACGACCAGCTGCTACATCCATACCATCTGCAAAAAGTCCACGCATTACTGGAGGATGACTACCCACGACGAGTCCAGTTTGCAGAGTGGTTTTTACAACAATGCATACTGCAGCCAGAATTCCCGAGCTTGGTGCTATTCACAGACGAATGCTCCTTTAACCACAACGGAATTGTAAACCTGCATAACATGCATGTTTGGGTGGACGAAAATCCATGTGCGCAGGTGGTTCATGGTCACCAACACAGGTTCATTACCAACGTATAGACCGGAATAATAGCGGACCATATCATTGGTCCATATCTACTGCTAAACATATTAACAGGAGTGATCTACCTCACATTTCTTAGAGATATCTTGCCTACCGTATTGAATGAAGTGCCTCTTGCAAATGCGACAGGTCAAGTGGCTGCAATACGACGGAGCTCCAGCACACTTTGATAGAAATGTGAGGAATCACCTCAACGTTACATACCCAAATATATTGATTGGTCGAGGAGGATAAGTTCCATGGCCAGCGCGATCACCAGAGCTCACACCACTCGACTTTTTTCTGTGATGTAGTATGAAAGCCATGATGTATGCCACTTCTGTAATATCAGAGGAGGACCTCATAGGACGAGTACATTGAGCTATTGAAATTCTTTCCAGACAACCGCACTTATTGGATCATGTGCGTGCAGCTCAGCGCCGCCGCTGTAGACTCTACATTGACGTCGGAGGTACATAGTTTGAACCCCGTTTGTAACCTGCTTTTTGCTGCGTACCGTTTCTTCGTTAGATTGACCACATGTCGCAGGGACACTTTTCTGGTCTCTTGCGCCCACACTGTGCGTTTCCGGACATAGGTTCCTTCTTCAGTTATGATTAGTTTGTCGTCCCGCACAACATACTAAGCGTTGTCGGTGTTTTTTTCCAATCATCCCGTATAATATGTATGCTCTCAAAGCAGAGCGTTGTGTGGGTGCGCCTAGGTGCTACGCAACCTGTCATACAAGCGTTGTTCTCCAACCAGGTTACAGGTCTTTAGTATCACAGGTAGTTAAGAGAAGTCTTTAAAAATCAATGTTTCCACATATACGCATATTGTGCCGTTTGTTGGCACATGCTCATTTGTTTGTTTATATTTGTTTTGTCTAGTTCGTCTATTCTTAGTAGTAACTAGATATATATTTTTTTATTTTGGCAAAGTTACTCCATACCAGCACTGTTTATTTCTTAAATCTTCGGTGAAATTGTAATAACAGTAAACTGCTTATTATTTTATAAAGAAAATTTCAGGCAATTATTTATGCGCAGTTAATGCAGTGTAGAACAGTTATGGAACAATTATTGTGTAATACTTCTGACCAACTTGAATCATGATGATCGTATTTGTTTTCAAATTACTCAAACAAATTTTATTGGTAAAATTTAAATTAAAAATATCATGTTTTGATTATTAAAACACGTGTGTGATATAAAATATTATGTTAGAAAGCATTGTTCGATACTGTCGAAATACTATTTTGGTAACATCAAGTAGCTACGACTCTATGCCGGCCTATAACCTCTAGGTGATTGATCTGTGCTCTAGGCATTTCTTTGTCTCGACCACGGCCGTAGAAGAACAGGTCTGGACACTCGCCTGGATATTTGACCCCCTTGTTGTTTGGCTGTAGTTCACCAAGTTACCGAGAATATTGTGTTTTGTTGGCGCTTCAGTTAGGGCGGTCGGACTAAACTCCGCCCACTTAATTTCCGCTAAGATAAACAATTTATCAAAACATATTTTTTATCAATTTATGAAAT
>PNEQ01069873.1:0-25171 GCA_003012365.1 Medauroidea extradentata | reverse complement strand
AGGCGGAGGAGGTAGAGGTGGAAAGGAGGCGGAGGCGGAGGGGGATCTTTCGAATGCCTGTACAGACCTGCTCTCACGACACAATACCTTACTCATATGTGGGGAAGTACAGCCCAGGTGCTGTGGACCTGTGCAGACCTGTACTGGGCACAGTCACTGCTTGTGATGTCACCTTGCTTGCACCACAGGTGTGACTCGCTTCGAGCATTCACAGACCTGTTCAAACCTGAACCTCTAATGACTTTTACTGGTCTGTGTCAGTATAGGGTTTTCCCAGGAAATCAGGAGACCGAGTGTTTTCACCAACCAATAGCAACACGGAATTCTCAAACATGACCATATATGGAGTGGTCTGTTTTACCACCACCACCACATCTACCCCCTCCACCACCACCACCCCCTCTACCAATACCACATGCTCATAAAATGTGCTGTGAGGTCTGATTTCCTCAGTATTTGTTCATCGTTCGTCGATTGTTCATCGAGTTTACTGTTCGCTATACTGTTTTCATCGTCATGTTGATTTATAGTTACATTTCATTCTTCACTCTTTATCATCATACTAACGTTTCGTTTCTCACCTTAGTTCATCATACTAACATTTCATTTTCACCTTATTCGTCATTTTATTTTAGCATCTTCGATCTTCAGTGCTTGAAGTTTGGATTTCCTCCTGGTTCAGTGTCGAGCAGCCATCACGCGTTCCGCTCCAGTCGAGACATCTTTCACATACTTTAGCGTTGAGCTGCCATCGCACGTTCCGCTACAGTGAAGAAGACATCTACTTCACTACTTCAGCAATGGATGCTTCAACATCTGCTGTCGCACGTCCGGACCTTCAGTGCAGGTATTGCGAGCAGAGATTTACTCTTCACTACAATGTTCTGCGCCATGAGCGGAACTGTACGGCCAATGAGACTAGAGAAGCCCTGCAGATTTGCTACAAGTGCGGGAAGGCCATTGCTCGGAAAGATGATATGTCCAAGCACTTGCGTTCCTGCCAAGGAAATATTGTTCAACCTGCTTCATCTCACTGCAAGTTCTGTAATTTTGGGTTTGCTCATGTCGGGGATGCACGTCGTCACGAGACTTCTTGCAAGTTTAATTCGGGGAAGAAGACCTTCACATGTACCAAGTGTCAGAAGGAGTTTACCAGGGCAGATGCTCTTTCAAGACATGCTGCCAAGTGTAGTGGGACAGCTCCGAAGAGACAGCTTGCGGGTACTTGTGTCCAGCCAGTAGCTGCCAAACGTCGTCGTCTGGATCAAGCAGGACCATCTAGTGTACCACAACCAAGCCCACCACCCCGTCCACGGATTGTTGCTGGAGCTGGTTCAGCAACAGTGCACGGGTTTGTGGAAGCTGAGACAGCTTTCAGAGGAAACTTGCGAACATTTGTGGCCGAGAACACATCTACCCAGGCCCAAGATATCTGCAGTTACTTGGAAGGGATGCGAGGACAAATAATTGGACAGCTAATTGAGGAGATCAATACACATGGTCCCATAAAATTTAATATGTGGCTTGAATGTTTATACGGCAAGCCAGAGCCACATGAGGATGAGGAAGACCAGAGAGCCTTTAAGACCAAAAATATTCCTCTTTACAATGCTGATGATGTCGAGGAAGCTGTTGCAGCCAGCTTAGAGAAGATATGTCAGGAAGAGGAAGACTACATGGGGAAAGGTAGTGGTTGGACTCTGACTGCAGTTAAGCATCTTCAGCTCCGCATCAATATGCTCGACCCTCTGCGTGCCTCCAGCTATATTGACCTGCCATTAGACATCAAGGCTCGGGAAGCCATCATCAACCCTAAGAATGAAGATCACCAGTGCTTCAAGTGGTCACTCCTTGCTCACTTTGTGGTTGGTGCACACCCTGAATGAGTGGACCAGCGGTACCTTGACCTGGAATCTAAGTTCAAAATTTGCAGGGATCGAGTTTCCTACACCTTTGCGCCAGATCAAGACCTTCGAGATAAATAATCCAGAAGTAAGTGTCAATGTGTTTACTTTAAATGATGACATGAAAGTTATTCCTGTACGGATCGTGAATTAAGAGATACATGATAGTTTTGACCTGCTGCTCCTCACAGCTGAATCCAACAGCCACTTCACCTACATCAAAAACTTTTCTCGCCTCATCCGACCTCATGTCACTACTCATCATGGAGTAATTAATGTGTGTAAGAGGTGTCTTACCTAATACCATGACATACCTCGTGTGACTGGTCTTTCAGGCAAACAGTGTCTTGAAGAGCACAAGAAATATTGCAAGCCTCATGCTCCTGTTCGTGTTACAATGCCTCAGTATGAGAAAAATGGACGGATGCCTACACTGAAATTTAAGAACTACCAAAATGCGGACAAACTTCCTATTGTAGTGTATGCAGACTTCGAGGCGATGCTACTTCCTGTTGACACTTCTCAGCCAAACCCTGCTACATCACATACCTATGCATACCAAAAGCATGTTCTATATAGCTATGCATTGTATGTGCAAGTGGATAATGACAAGATTCCTGCTGCAAAAACTACATGTCTACCGGCAAAGCCCATACTCTACAGGGGAACAGAAGATGAACCTGATGTTTCGAAAAAGTTCATTCAAAATGTGGTTGAAATTGCAAGAAAAGTAAAGGCGATATACGAAGTGAGTGAGCCCATGAAAGCCTTGAGCAATCTTGAGTTGCTCTATCATCTGTCTGCCGAGGAGTGCTGTTACTGCTCTTCCACCTTCACAAAAAATAATCATAAGGTGTATGACCATTGCCATTTTTCAGGCAAGTATCTGGGCCCTGCGTGCAATGAATGTAACATGCTCTGTCGCCATCCGAAGAAGCTTCCGGTATTCTTCCATAACTTGAGTTAAGATGAGCACTTTATCGTCATGGAGCTAGCTTATGATGATAAAGATATTTTCATAATTCCGCATTCGGAAGAGAAGCTCATTACTTTTTCGAAGCAGCTTGGGGACCGATTCGCTATCCAGTTCATAGATACTTTTCGTTTCATGTCGTCCAGTCTTGCACAGCTAGCTGAGAACCTACCTGTTAGCCAGTTCGCCAACACTGCCAAGTTCTACAGATCTGAGGAGATGGAGCTGGTAAGGAGAAAAGGTGTTTTCCCTTATGACTATGTTACATTGTGGGGAAAACTTGAAGAAACTCAGCTACCCAAGAAGGAAGACTTCTACAACCGACTCACCGATTCTTGCATTTCAGATACTGATTTTATTCATGCACAGAATGTTTGGTCCAAATTCTGTTGCAAGACATTAGGCAACTACAGTGATGTGTACCTCATGACAGACGTTCTTCTCCTGTGCGATGTCTTTGAAGATTTAAGGCGGCTGTGCATTAGTACATATGGACTTGACTGTACTCACTACATTAGTCTTCCTGGTTTCTCTTACGATGCAATGCTGCACATGACAGGCGTTGAACTAGAGCTGTTAGTCGAGTACGATATGTATATGTTTTTAGAGTCTGGGATCCGGGGAGGTGTAGCACAATGCATTAACCGCCATATTGTAGCAAACAATACCTATACTCCAGACTCGTACGATGCCTCTAAGCCATCTTAATACATACAATATTTGGATGCCAACAATTTGTATGGATGGGCGATGTGCTTGCCACTACCTCTGTGGGACTTTGAATGGGTGGACACTGACATTGATTTTATGCAGGTGCCAGAAGATGGACCATTAGGATACATCATAGAATGTGATGTCGAATACTCGGCTGAGCTCCACAGAGCACATTAGGACTTGCCTTTTCTTCCTGTGAATCAGTGCCCTCCTGGGAGCAAACAGAAGAAATTAATAACTACTCTGGAAGAAAAGAAGAACTATGTAGTATACTACCGAAATCTCAAGCAGGCAGTCCAGCATGGATTGAAGGTGGTGAAAGTACATAGGGTTCTTCGATTCGAGCAGAGTCCCTGGCTCAAACCTTATATTGAGCTGAACACCGCAAAGTGCCAAGCTGCCAAAAATGAATTCGAGAAGGATTTCTTCAAGCTTGCCAATAACTCGGTCTTTGGTAAGTTGATGGAGAATAAGAGAGAAGAAGGCAGCGAATGGAACTTGTATGCCGAGACACACATGTGAAGAAGCTCATCGCGAAACCATCATTCAATGATAAAGTAATTTACTCCGATCTCTTGTCCCTGGTAATGATGGAGAAAGAAGATATTCTGTTCGACAAGCCGATATATGCAGGTTTTTGCAGTGTTGGACCTCTCCAAGACTTTAATGTATCGCTTCCATTATGATGTGATGAAGGTCGTTATGGGGATAACATTGAGCTCTCATACATGGATACAGACTCTTTTGTGTATGCTATTAAAACTCGGGATTTTTATCATGACTTAACTGCAGACCCAAGCTTCATATCGGAATTCGACACCAGTTCATACCCTCCTAATCATCCCAGCTACTCAATCACCAACAAGAAAGTGTTGGGCAAGTTTAAAGACGAGTGTGGTGGGGGGATCATGGCCGAATTTGTGGGACTGAGAGCAAAACTCTACTGTTACATACAGGTGTGTTGACAAAGTAGTTAAGCGAGCCAAAGGGGTCCAGAAGTCTGCTTTGCAGAAGAAAACAGCAAGACGCGAAGCGGGTCTATGTCAATGCCATCCGAACACATCAGCATAACGTGTTCTCTGAATGTACAAACA
Source organism: Medauroidea extradentata (assembly GCA_003012365.1). Taxonomy (NCBI): domain Eukaryota; kingdom Metazoa; phylum Arthropoda; class Insecta; order Phasmatodea; family Phasmatidae; genus Medauroidea; species Medauroidea extradentata. Next base: position 20,486 of record PNEQ01069873.1, on the reverse strand, counting down.
AGATTGCTTTAACATGGAGAGATGATGATGGTGTTCATACTCTTCCTTACGGCTACAATGAGGTATAATTATTCACAATCTTCTGTATATAGTACTCTTGTAAATATGAAATCATGTATATAGTTTTCATAGAATATTACATTTGATTTTTTTTGTGATGTGTATAGTTTTCTTGGGTTGTGAGTTTCTGCGTTGATATTTTTTCACTTTGTTTGTGAGGTGTAAATAATGGTTTGTGAGTTTCAGTGTTGTAAACCTGCCTGCACTACTTTAGAACAGTAGTGTTGCCGGTCCCAAGCCCGGGTAAAAGGTGAGGGCAACAACAGGTACCGCATATAAGAGATGCCATGATTATTCCAGTGCAGAGTATTCCCAGAATGATGGCATCAGTAGAAGAGCTGCGTAGACCTGAGAGCCGATATCCGGAGCCTTCGTGAAATATTATTATTTTACTGTATATTTTAAATAATAAATTTTTTTTTAACCTTAAAATTGTGTGTGTTGAGAGACATTATTCACCTGTCATAACTTTTCTTAAAGAGCATCAGATGCAACAATCCTTGTACACTTAATCAGTGATTACATAGAACACAATTACATTACTTTAAAAGGTTTTTAATACTGAAATGATTATGATTGATGGTGGCGATACAGCAACAAAGTGTAATACTTGTCAAGACTTGTCAATCTAGATACCTACAGGTAAGCATAAAATAATAATATTGATGATAGGGGCGAGAGTCCTGCTTATGGTACATTACACATCACCCTTAAACGTATATGTATACGTGTGGAGTAGACTCAAGTGAGTAAGTAGGAAACAAAGATGGCTGCCGACTACGACACAACGTCTCTGCCAAGGTGATGTACAATGGGAAACAAGAAGAGGTCGGTGGGTGGGGAGTTAAGGGAGGGGAGGGGGAGGAGGGGAGGAGGAATGGGAGATAAGACTTGTAGCTGGGGAGCTGATGAATGAGAAAGCAGGAGGAAAGTATGGGTGGAATGAGAGCAGGAAAAATTATGAGTGGAATGAGAGAGCGGGAGAAAATGAAAGTCCAAGATGGTGGATGGATGGAAAATTAATTTTTAGATTTTTTTTAATGTTGAAATTTTTTTTAATTTTTGAATATTTTTTTTAATTTTTGGGAAATTTTGGAAAATTTTGAAAGTGACGTAATCCAAGATGGCGACCAGAAACAAGATGGCAGCCGGAAACAAGATGGCGGCCGGAAACAAGATGGCGGCAGTGATGTCATCCAAGATGGCGGCGATGATGTAATCCAAGATGGCGGGCCCGCCTCCGAAGCCACCAGCCACTTGTCCTCGGAGGAACATAACCTATCTACTGCCGAGCACTAGTAGTAATTTAGTGGAAGATTTGCCTTGTTTTGCATTTGGTTTAGCTTAAAATGTGAAGTTGTTTTCGGAATTGCATGTATTATGAAGAAAAAAATTGAAATATAATTTTATATTGGAAAACATTATTTTTTAACCATTAAATTTAGTTTTCAATATTTTACATATAGACACACATTGCGACCACTCTAAAATTTTGTAGGGCAGGAAAGAATAGATTTTGTTCGAATGTGTTTACTACAGATGTGTACAAAAACATATTACTCATAACGAAGTACCACGTCTTTAAAAATTCCTTCCTCGGTATTACCTTCTGCTACAACTGTTGATAAAAGCAATTTTTGGCACCCTGAAAACAGAAAATTTCTCTTTCGAGGTGGGAGCAACAAATTCACTTCGCATCGTTGAATTGTCTTGATGACTTAAAAAATATATATATACATTGCTCAAAGGGGTATACTACTGTCCTAAAACAGTAGTGAATATTTTTTTCCAGACGACTTTAAAACAGTCCCGCACACATGGCAATTTTTATTTTATTTATTTTATTATTAGTTTTATTTAAGCTGGTAAGCTTAACATAATTTTACATAAATAATTGCAAAAATTGTAATACCGCCAGATGTACACAAAACAAAAATTCCAGTAAATTACTTGCATGTGGGAATCGTGCCGGACGATGCCGTTGGTCGGAGGGTTTTCTTGGGGATCTCCCGTTTCCCCCAACAATTAATTCCGGCGCTGCTCCATACTCACCTCATGTCACCCCTCACCAGCGCTAAAGACCTATCTAAAATACTACTAGCGCTTGGCGACAAAAATGGAGTCAGTTTCTGTTGCTGGAGAGCATTACACAATGTCAAAACCTCTTCCTCATAGACCGTGGTCCCAGCTTAGGTGGTTCCAAGAAATAAGGATGTCTTGGTTAGTGGAAGAAAGCGGACGTGTTACGAGAGGGAGGAAGGAGGTCTGACGGTGACCACTTAAATTCCCATTAGAACAAAAACCAACGACGAAAACACTGCACGCCGTTTTCGCGCACCTGGCATAAAGGTGACGTGGTAGTTGACGCACGAGCCAGTCTAGCTCTTATCGCCTGCCTTTTACCGTACCCCAGATACGGCGGCATCTAACTGATTTCTAGCTATTCTTAACACAGCTTTTATTTTTTGTTTTTAATTTGTACTCAGTTCACATTAACTTAACATTCACCTACAGATCTTCGTTCCCTATAAAAATTATTTACCTCATTAACACGAAACTGTAAATTTGTTTTTGAAACTAATATTTATCAAGACTACAATGTCTATTTATGCTTCTTGTTCACCCAAGTAAATAAGCATAGTGATAAGTTAAGCATGTTGTGCTAGTGACGGATAGGCTTCTAGAACATTGTGTGTGTGTGTGTGTGTGTGAGGCGGAAATTGATGAGGCGTGGGACTTCACGCGGTGACTCCATAGTTTTACTGGACCCGTAATTGTAACAAATCCAATGTAACTGTATACAGCAATTCAGAACGAATTTGGTACATATATGTTAAGAAACAACCTCCTGAAAAAACCGATTTTAGCCAAGTTTCACGACTTCAAAAATAATGTTTCCCAAGTGCGCGTTGTGTTAAAAGACATTCACAAGTATACTAAAGTGCGTATTCTTTTCATAGATATAAGCATTGTGGACGCACGTTTACTGGTCTCTATGCAAAAACGTAACTCCGAACACGCTGCATGCTGTCCGACCGCCAATTAGGCGGTCGCCTAAATGCAGTCTACGGCTGTATCCCCGCAGGCGTTCGTGTCTGATATAATACTGGTTTTACTTCGCCTCGTACAAATATTTGATCGTGTGAAATGGCCTTAAGTCTACCACAAAATTATTAAAATTGTTTAGTTATAAATTTACATGATATACCTAGCGACATATACATGTTACCACTAATCTAGTCAAATTACCTTAATTAAAAATCAGTATTACATAATAATGGTTACAATACATTTCAATTGATCCCTGTGTATGAGTGAGAGAACTTCGTCAGCGCAATGAATGGGCAGTGGAAATGAGAGATCCCCGAGAAAACCCGCCAACCAGCGGCATCGTCCGTCACGATTTCCACATGCGAGAATCCGGGGACCGACCCCACCGGGAATCGAACCCAGATCGCCTTGGTGGAAGGCGATTGGTCTGACCATAAAATATGCTCTCCCCCAACCCCACCCCTACGATTGGGTGTTTGGGCGTACAGAAAAGGAGTTGAAATGTCTGGAAGTAATTTTAAAACGTGAAGATTGTTGGAAAGTCTTTGAAATCCATGGTTTGGTAAAGAAAACTGGACATGATTTAAATTTTAATGATTGCAAATCAGCAAGCTTGTCAACGGTGAGGAAGACACAAAGCTGGCATTTTCGTTTCGCACAATGCAATATGTTTATGATAACAAGAGGCACAATACTATCATAAGCATTAGTTCGAGAAGAAGTAGCTTACTTCACTGACTGTGGTGTTAGCAGAAAAATGTTGAAGTCTCACACAGACGTATCAGTGATGAACATTGAGAAGATTCTCCAAGGTTTGAATGTTAAACAAGCCAAATTTTATAACATCAATAAGCTCATGAAGCTACATTATTGAAATGAGTGAAAAAATAATGAATACCTTGGATTTTACAAATGAATAATTGTCCATGGGAAAATGACAAATGAAGAGATTGCATCTGAAGATGAAGAAGAAGGTGAAAGTATGAAAGCGGTAGAGAGACTATTTAGAGGATAGATGCCCATTTTTTTGACAGAAAGACTTATTGAATTTCTAACTAAATAAGTTTCAGATTGTAAAAAGTGAATTGACAAATAAACTTTTTTTTTTTTTGCAAATTTTATGCACTGATGAGCTACTAGCACAGACTGCATTTTTAAATTCAACTCATCTTATTTTAATTTATAATAACATTTCTTATGTCACAGTGTTTCGCCCCTTGTCTATTGTAATATTGCATTTGTGTGAAATTATGAGCGTTATCATCATGTGTTTCTGGATTTGAATATCAATACAATGCAAATTATTGCATTATTCGTTTTTTTTGTCAAAATTCACAAGTTTTGCTTAGTGGAGAAATTACATTTTGTAACTGTCTGGGTAGATTTAAATACTAGACATAGTGAATGTAATGTTCCAATTGTATTTCGATCTAACTATTCTAAACTGTTCGAATACGGTGTGATATGGTCGTGCTGTGAATATTGAATATAAACTTAAAACTTGTGTTAAAACACGCTGTAATTTGTTGGCGATTGCTGTGTCTATGTTGCTATACAAGATATCACAGTAATTAAAGTGAGGGAGAATAAGAGCTTGTACCTATTGCTTCTTCAGTTGCGTTGTTAGAAATTTTGTGGAGGGCATCATTGTAAACTTTCTTGCAAGGTGGCGCTACTTGTCTTGCCCATTCAAGTGCTGATGATCAAAGATCACTCCGAGGTTTTTCAAGTGGAATGCTACTTACATAAATAGTTGGCAGGGGAACCGTGCGAATAGTCGAGAGAGATTATATATATATATATATATATATATATATATATATATATATATATATATATATATAGAATAATAGAATCAAAGTAAAGAGAAAGAAATCGAATGCTCCCTTGAGCAAATTATTGCTCTTGACGGAATAGTAGCTAGCAGGCAGTAACAGAAATTGAAATTAAATCAGTTAAAAAATAAATATTAACAATTAAAATTGTGAATGCTAGTGTAACATACATACAATACATATACAAACAGTAACATAATTAACTAATAAACTAAAAAAGTTTTACTCAAACTTTAAGATTAATTCATGAAATATAAAGACAAAATGCAGTGATTATAAGAGTATCATACATACAGTTCATACATTTATAGTATTATATCAGTATCATATCAAAACAAACAACCAAAAAAAACAAATCGAAGTTAATTCACAAACTTTCAGATTAAGGAAACAGAATGTCAAGTGACTGTGAATTCTAGTATAACGTTTATACATTACGGTACATACAAAGACAGAATCATATCAGTACCAGATCAAAACACACAATAGACACTAGGAAATTACAAATTTAAATGCAACAGCTTTAGGATTAATGAATTGAGGAAGTCAAAAAGGAAGTAAATACTAGTGTAACTTGTAATACATGCAGTACTTACACAGACAGTATGATACCAAAACTAACCAATAAATACTGAATATATTACGAGATTTAACATATAAACTTTAATAAGATTAGTAAATAAGACCAAAAAAGTGTTTACTAGTGTAACATATATACTGTTCATACACAGCCTGTATCATGACAGTATTAATTCAAAACAAACCACAAAACACTGAAAATAAATAAATAAATTACTAATTTTAATGTACAAAATTAAGAACTTAAAAACTAAAAATGTTCTATTCGTATTGCACAAACTTGAAGATTAATCAAACAGAATGTCAAGAGAATGTGACTACTAGTGTGTATCGTACATACAGTGCTGTACAAAAGCAGGCAGTATCATACCAGTAACTTACCATTATCAGCAATGACTAACGAATTTCAATTTTTAATGTACAAACATAAAATTTAATGAATTAATAAGTCAAAAAGGAAAACTACAAAACAGAACACATCATAGGCCTAGTAGGAGAGGCTGACTAAAAATAATACTTTGTCCATACAATACTCTAGACATAGTTATTTTGCTAATTTGGTGTTCTAGTACTCACTGGCTGTAAGGATCCCATTTTTAATTTCATTTTTGAATAATTTTGTATTGTTGATTTCTTTTAACTCATTAGGAATGGAATTGTAATATTTAAAGCCAGTAAAAGAGAGTGCATAGAGGCCATATTTTGAATTTAAGTGCTTTCAAGTAAGATGATACACCCTTCTAGTGTGATATGGATGCATTGATTATTTTTTCTAAGCTTACCATTCTTTATAACTAGGTGAATTTTATTTAAGATTTTAGATAAATAAAGACCCCTTATAGGTAACATTTTATTCTTACCATATAAATCCTTGGAGCAATAGGTTCTGGGTAAATCAAAAACTAATTTTAGAGCCTGGTTTTGAGTAACTTACAGAGGTCTAAGAACATTTATCAAAGCAGTACCCCAGACCGGACATAGGTATTGGAAATGGCTATGGATTATGAATGGTAGTCTAGCAATTTAATTCTTGTTGATACTCCATGTAAATACAGCCTTTTAAGTGCACCAATGGCTGGAAACACTTTCTTTAGTACAAATCTACAATGTTCTTTCCAAGATAGGTGTTTGTCAAGAATAAGTCCGAGGTATTTTAAGGATTCAGTTTCTAAGAATGGATTATTCTGTGCTTTTGGTAGAACACTATACTTTTGGGTAAACTTAGCTGACAGAAAGATAGTAAAGGAAGCTTTATTAATATTGAACATTAATTTGTTAAGTCTATAAAACTCGTTAACTAAATCCAAATCATGTTGAAGAATAGATAAGTATTGTCTATATTGTTATTGTGTTTATAGAATATAATTGCATCATCTGCGACCAGCTGTAAATCACCATTTAGTTGAAGTTTCCACAGGTCATTATTATAAATAAGAAATAGGAGTGGGCCATGGACACTGCACAGAGGGACCCCGTTGATGATTTTATGATTTTTACTTTCAACACCATTTTACTTCAACTTCTTCTATTAGTTAGATAACTATTTAGTAAATCTAAAGGGATACCCCTGATGCCACTATACTCTAGTTTGATTAGGAGCATGTCATGATCCACCATATCAAATGCTTTACAGCGTGGACTAGGACTCATGCGCCAAACTCCAGTACGCGATTGTCTATGTAAAATAAGGTGGTGTTATATTGACCAACACTATTGTGTGGTGAATATTAAGGGAGCTACACGACGTTAAAACCAAATTTCGAACTAAATTTTTTCGAAAAATACTAGAAAGTATAAGAGATGGAGCCATCAAAATTGGCATAGAGTTCTAAGAATCGGAGCAAATAAACCTGTGAAAATATGGTTGATGCAACGTTACCTTTCACTACTTATGTTGGGGTTACTCAACCTATTTGTGTAAGTAACTCTTACATAGTAAGCAGTAATAAAATATTCGATGCATATCATTGTTTATTGTGCAAAATTAAGGGGGAAGTATTCCTGTCTTAATTCACTCCGATAAACCATTTTCGAGAAATTGCAAATCAAAATACGAAGGCGCAGTATAACCCCGCGGAGGTAGGCAATACAACGGATTTCTGAACCGTGCTGATGCAGCATTGAATGATTAAATTGAGTACAGTAGCTACAGAAACAGCCACATCTGGGTGCACCACAATCCCCACCATATGCACCTTATGGGCAGCCAAGTGCGCTACAGTGTCAACAAGTGGGCTGATATAGGCAACATTCATTTGTTTAGACCTTATTTGCTGCCTGATAGCCTCAGCGGAGTCCATTACTTTACGTTCCTGCAGGATGTATTGTCGGAATAACTGGGGAAAGTGCCATCACCAATTTGCCGCACCATGTTGTTTCAGCACTATGGGACAGCACCACATTCTTCTGTTGGCGTATGCCGCCATCTTAACACCACGTTTGCAAATTTATAGATAGGCAGAGGAGTGCCTATCAATTGGCCGGCTTGATCTCCAGACCTGACTCCATTGGATTTTTGTGGGGTCATGTCAACTCCCGGATTTATGAAGATCTCGTGGCACGTGTGATAGCTGCATTTGATTGTGTGTGCCATAGCAAACATTTATGCACGAGTCCAGGCCAACCTGATCCACCGTTGCCAACTGTGTGTTGAAGTAGGGGAACGGCAATTCGAACACTTATAGTTTGAGACAGAAACAATTCGCGGGTTCACTGACATGTAGGCTAGTGTCCAAGAATATCTGTGTACTCAAGCAGACAACAGCTGTTTATTAGTTGCTTACTGAAACAGTGAAATGAGCCTGAATTTAGTTACATTGTTATTATAGGCTCAGGGAATTCAAGGAGGTGCCAAATATGTTAACGGCCAACAACGAAAGTGGCACGAACTTATAGTTGATGGAATTGTAGCATGTGCCAGAAACAAACCGCGAATTTTCCAGGTACCTACTTCAGTTCCACCTCATTTCAACCTCATCATCTCTCAAGACATAGCTCTTAAGAGGCTTACGTAGCGAATGTCATTTCCCAAGTGTGAGGCGCGAAAACCGGCGGGTGATTAGGCCGACTTTGCTCACGTGACGTACTAATTGGTGCGCAGTATTTTTTCCAGTATTAATTTTTCTGTGAAACTTTGAGTCATGGCTCTACGTTTTTATTTGTAGGTATTATCAAATACCTCATAATTTCGGCTTACGGAGGACATCTGTATTCATTAGCTTTCTGATCGGTTTTTCAGACAAACTTTATCGAATGTTTTTTCTACATCTAACAAGGTTATTCCAGTGTACCTTTTATTTCTGTCGTAGGAATTGTCTATTGAATCTCCAATTACTTTTATTAGAGGGTGCGTAGTACTGTTCTCTGACCTGAAGCCGTACTGGTAGTGTGCTAATTACAATGTTTGTGTGTGCATGAAATTGCAATCTTTGTAAAAGTAGTTTCTGCTCATGCATGACCAAAGGCTGATTGGTCGTCTGTTAAATGGGTTAGCAGCCCACTTTTTTCCATTGTTTACATTATAAAGTAAATGAAGATTGCTGGAGCCTTTTCTTAAATCTGTGAGCGAAGGAAGTATTTCATAAATTGATAAAAAAACGTTTTGATGAATTGTTTATATTAGTGGGAAGGAAGTGGGCGGAGTTTGAGTCCGACCGCCCTAACTGAAGCGCCAATAAAACACAATATTCTCGGTAACTTGGTGAACTGCAGCCAAACAACAAGGGGGTCAAGTTTCCAGGCGAGTGTCCAGACCTGTCTTCTACGGCCGCGTTCTAGACAGGGCGGATTTGAGCACTTATCTTAGGGAGGGGTATATGCCTTAAGAAGTAGGTATACGTACGTCACAAACCAAAAAGGGGATCCGGGGGCCATCCCCGGAAAAATTTGTATTTGTAGGTGCAACATGGTGCTATTTGAAGAGTTTCCAGGTCAAAAATTTGAATATACTGCTTTCAAAAAATGGTAATATAGTTAACGATAAATTATATTTTTAAAGGGAAAACATATGTGCTGTTAAAAAAAAAAAAAATATTGTGACGTGCCATGTGGTCGCCAACCCAGTTAATAAGAGTAATAGCCATCAATTGTAAGCAACTATCATAAATTATAGATATAATAATAAACATGTCATGCGACGATTCATTCTTATCGTCACCGTGCTGATATTATTAGCGTACAGAATTTTATTTAGAAAAATTTTAAATGCATATACTTTGTCTTTCTGGAAACAGCAGGTGTAAGCGCCTTGGCCTTCTCGCCCAAACTAACGCTCATGTAACCCCCTAGCTGTCGGGCGAGAGGGGAGGAAAGCCAGCCAATAGTGCTAAAGATACAAATGTTAAATATTAAAGTAATGATAATTCGGCTATAATGAATTGTAGATATTAAGAATAGCATGTAGGGTATTCGTCGAAGTGCAGCTTAAGCAAATCAAATAATTTTGTAATAAATACAGCAATGGAAGGAAGTTACTGTCCTCAAGGGGTGGGGCCATATTTCGGAAGTTGTCTCATGATTGGCCCAATTGAACCAAAGCCAGCAGGGCAAGCGACGAGGCGGATGGCGCCAAGAAGGAGCATGGCTAAGTTGTTGACAGATTTTGGGACAGACCTTTTCGAGCCGCGGAAGAAGGCGTTGAGATGCAGATAACAGCCGCGGCACGGCGTCAGTTCATGAGCCGGACGCCGAGAGACGGTGTTGAATCAAAGGATCGACGGCCGTGGTGATACCGCTGGTCATCTAAAGTTCATGCGTCGGGACGCCTGCGAGTTGAGGTTTTCGGACCGGTTATTTATAAGTATTGCAAAGCGTTACAAGTTAGGGCGGTAGACAGTTGAACATGCAATGGTAACATACAACGAAATTTAACTACGTATTGCTGTTTATAGAGGGCGTATAATCATCAAGTGCAAAACCGACAAACTTTGCATAGTAACGATCATGCCACGGGAGGACAGTGAGAGCTTGCTATCTGATTTAAAATGAACTTGCTGACTTCTTATCACTCCACACTTTACACCACAAAACTTTAGGACGTCAAAAATTAAGTAAATTTTTAATATTCTGCTTCGACGAATCATTTTCTATTGTGTTAGATCTTGATAAACGTACTTTAATTATAATGAATAACAAACTAATTTGCACAAATCATTTTGGAATCTGGAAACTAGGAATATTTTTTACACATTGCAGATACACTGCATTCTGTGATGCAGTTTTTAAAAACGACATTGGAAATTAGCAGACCTCACAAAATACAGGCTCGATCTGGTAAATTTGTCAGTAAATTTGGTTCTGCTGGTCGACGGATTTTCTCAGGAACCTTCCGGTTACCCCGCCCCTTCAATCCGGTGCTACGGCATACTGATATCATGTCATCCATCACAAGCACAAAACTGTTAAGTGCAGATCAAATTTTTCGTCACTAATTCAATAACCTCATGTCACGGGAACATACACCGAGCGAAAACTAACAGCTTTATTGAAACTAAACAATTTATACTGAAATTAGATGTCACGAGCCAATGGATATTCAATCAAATTTATGTACACAAGAATAAAAAATGTTTGTAATAAAAAATAATTTGAAAGTGTAGTAAAAATACTTTACTTTAGATTTTTTTTCAATACAAAATTTTGTTGATTTTGGTTTTTATAAGTATAAACGTACAGCCCGCGAAATTAATTTAATTTCAGTGTTAATTATTTAACTACAGCAATTCATTTAGGGGCCCGCCTCGTTGCCATAAAATCACACTGCAGCGTGTTTGAAGAAAAAGTTTTACACCGAAACTAATACACGTGTGTTCACGCCATTTGTCTATGAAAAGAACACACACTTCAGACGACTGCCCTTAAGTACTTTCAAGACAACACACGTATTAGAAATCCCCTTTTAGGGCACGTCAAAATGGGTTAAAACGGGATTTTCAGGCTGCTATAGCGGAAAATATACTAATTGAATACATGTGAAACCACTTAAGGGTAGTGCATTGGACTTTAGTAAAGTGATTTCGTAAATAAAACAATAGGGTCACCACATAAAGTCCCATAGGAAATTTGTTTTTTTCGCGAAGATTGCACGCCTTAAGCGTAGAGGCGACGCACCGTTGTATGGCCCATACGACGTCGCCCTTAGCACCACACCTCACTCACACAAACACTTGTGCTCGCTGTGAAATGTTCCCGTAACATCGAAATTTTGGCTTTGACGTGCAGTTATGGGGAAACTATGCAAGCTGAAATATTACTCTTGAGAGGATAATATAGTCACTAGTAACATAATATATAAAAAAACGCTACTTCGTACATATTTAATTTTAGAATTTTTCACACTTGAACGACCATAAACTGCTTTCATGGTATAAAGAACTTAATAAAAAAACGAACAGGTGGCATCGCCGTCTCCTGTTTCTTCAAGTTTCTTTAGTTTACTAAAAATATGTATACAAGTTATTTACTTTATATTCCTAGTTAGTATTAAACATAACGCAAAACACTTCATACTAACATAACTTGAAATCTTCACTCATTCACTGCACGCTAGAGACAGTGTGTCGTAGTTCGTACACCGCCCCCCCCCCCTCCCTTGCCGGTATGGGCCGTTATTTATGACGGTGTTGTGCTCTGACCATTCTCTCTTCGACCTGACACACTCGCCCTCCTGCTGAGAAAGATTCTAAAGGGACATCACACAAGAGAAAACAACAGGAAATATATCCTCCCGCCAGCACAGCACATAGCGCTTCTCTAGCAAGAACGATAATCGTTTACGTATCAATAACCTCAAAAAAAGGAAAAATATATTTAACAATATAGAATTTTGCAGTTTTGATCACATAAAATGTACATTTTATTACAGGTGTATTTATATTAAGGCATTTGTGAACCCGTGTACACGGTTGAATTATTTACAAATATTTATTTGTATAAATATAATATTTCTTCTGTATGTATTTTAACAATTTACTGCACCCCTCCACCCCCTTAAATCCGACACTGGTTCTAGACATACCTTCTCTTTTCTATGATTTAGAGTAGTATTGCTCCAGCCATTTCGTAATTTTAAATTGTCGACTTCCAATTATGTTTGCTTTTTAAGTTGGTTGTAATCTATTTCGTGCCTGTCTCTGTTTCTGGGTTATTCTGGCTCGTGCAGAGGTGAATTGGAAGAAAACTGGTGTTCAGATATAGGGATTCTCATATAGCGTATGTAGGAACTACATTCTTATGGAGTTTTCGTATGTTCGGTCTTCTTTTATTTTGTCATATACCTATTACGTGGATTCGGGGACTGACAATAAATAAATAAAATTGATTAATAAAAAGGATTTGCGGTTGTTTTTAAAAACTTTTTTTAAAAAATTCGTAAATTAATTACGTTTGCGGAACTTATTCGCGATTATATTGGTTTAAATATTATTTTATTGTTTGAATAATTATCTTCTTACCTTCCACGTTCTCTGCTTGACATTATGAACACGATTGTTTATGTTTACGAGCTATTTTTGACGGCGCGGCGTTTAATGTTTTGAAAATTCTATTTCTTCTTCTTTAATTTGGCGAAGGACATAGGACGAAGGGACAAATTTGTAAATATTGGCCATACACATGGGACAAGACGAGACATAGGACAAAGAGACAGCAAGGGACACAAGGGACAATGTCACGTGATCATTTTAGCTAATCGGCAAGCAGTGTCCAATGGACACAGTATGGGACAACTTAATTGTCGCACGGCCTTAACTCTAAATATTTAGGTCTGCATTTATGTTTATTGCTGATGTTTTGGTTAATTCTTCGTTTAGGTCAGTTATAAACTTTCCCTGTTTTCTTTTTAAGTTTGTCTTAGAAAATAGTTGTTCATTCTGTGTTTTATATGTTAGTTTAATAAGTAGCCTACAAGTACGTGATCAGAATCTAGTTAGTTCAGAACTTCAAATGTTACTAAGACGTTTGGGATGTTAGATAGGTAATGCAATATCCAATATTTCAGGTATATTACCATTTGTTGGAAATTGTGTGTGTTCGGCGCGGGAATTGGTAGGGTGCTTTATCACCTGCCATGCGTGCTATTATACTGACAATCCCAATCGGTATTTATACCGCGGAAATGCCTGCAATAAAAAAGTGTTGTTCTAGAAAGTTTAGGCGTAAGCACGTACTGGTCAGCAGGGCACCCACCAAAATGCCCTTTACCCAATCGCTCCATTAAAACGGCTATAAAATGGCAGCTGGAAAGGATACGTCGCTATCCGCTCTCTAGTGGAGGGTCAGACCTGCAATAAACTCATAAAAGCCCTAAAGTTGGCCGACGTTTAAAGCACACAGACATCTCCTCCAACCTCCCGCCAATTCTGCTTTGCGAAAATAAAATAAAAAAAATAAAAAAATAAAAAAAAAAACTAAGCTATACATACGGAATATAAACTCGGCATCATACCAAAAGGGTGAAACAAATCAAAATTGCTAGATGTGAGTAAATTGCGTATTGCAATGTTTCCGTTCCGCAAAAAAAAAAAAAAAAATTGGTATTACCATCTTTGGTTGCAGTTAATTTGAAGTAAAAATATAGGGGCAACTATTTAAGCTGCTACAAATGTTTATAGTCATCCTTGCTGCCTCTGAAATTATTTAAATAAAATACAATATCAAACTCTTTATTGACAATCAGAAAAAGTACCATGTTATTAAAACAAGTGACCTTACAGGTTTTGTTCATTTTCAACTGGGTAGAGAGCACATCCGTCTATGTGTTGGTCAGTCTAACACAAAAATAGCTATTTTTTAAATGTTTCCCTTTTGACCTGGGCCATCAATATTATATATCGAGTTTTATAATTGAGAAAATTGGTTGTCGTGATACAATGAAAAAATAAAATATTGTAAATTAATTGATAAATTAAAAATTTGTAAACTAGTCTATTTAAAAACAAAACAAATTACCTGAAAAAAATATTCAAATTTTTGTATATTACAATCAAAAAGTTACGAAAAAAAATTTGCTAAAAGAGCGCAGAAATCATTCGCACATTCTTAGATAAGAATAGGTGTGTCGCACACCGACTTTTTACTATAAGGTGTCCAAAAAAAAATTTCGACCGCGAGCTGAAATCTGAAAACACAGTGTTGTAGAGGAAGGATGTCGCTTTAATTTGAGGTGAATGTGATGTATGGACAATCCTTGGTTCGTGTCCTGTGGGATTTAGAATTTATGTGTATATTCCCAAAGAACCATGTTCTTTTACAATCTTGAATTTTAAATTGTATTTTATATAACAAGCTTGTAGACCATCCAAATTGAAGAAGATTAATATTCCTACGATTTGAAGATAATATTATTCTATTTAATCAAAGAGTTACGAGTGAAAAATATTTGTAAACCTAGCACAGAATTAGCGCGCACTTGCTGGAATATGTATTGCCGAGACACACGCCAACGTTTTTGCTATTGAGTGTCCAAAAAAAGTTTCGACCGTGAGCTTAAATCTGAAAACACAGTGTTGTAGAGGAAAGATGTCGCTTTAAATTGATGTGTGTGTGTGATGTATTGACAATCCTTGGTTCAAATGTTGTGGGATTTTGAACTTCTGCATATATTGCCAACAAATCATGCTCTTTAACAGACATGCAGTTTAAATTATAGTTTATATAAAAATATTGTAGACCCGTCAAATTGAAGAAGATTAATATTCCTACGGTTTGAAGATAATATTATTCTATTTAATCAAACAGGTACGAGTGAAAAATATTTGTAAACGTAGCACAGTATTAGCGCGCACTTGCTGGAATATGTATTGCCGAGACATACGCCAACTTTTTTGCTATTGAGTGTCCAAAAAAAGTTTCGACCGCGAGCTTAAATCTGTAAACACAGTGTTGTAGAGGAAGGATGTCGCGGTATTTTTATGTGTGTGTTATGTATGGACAATCCTTAGTTTATTTCCTGTAACGTTTTTAAAATCGGATATTTCATAGAATAACTGGGGTTGTAAATGCTTCACTTAAATATTTGTATAGTTTATAAGTTTGGTTTTGTATGCGAAAATGAAGCAGAAATATATTTTATTTTCTATAAATATTAAAATTGATGTATATATACCCTTTCATCGTTCCAAATTAAATGCATTTTTGAAAGGGTAAATGTTTTTGATACGTTTATATATGGGTGAAAGTGTCATGGCGCTTTTGTCTATGTCCAAGAAGTTGACCGTGGTCTTGCACCGGTGCACACCACCACACAACACTAGGCATAGATCATATTAAGGTTGTTAATTCTACCAAATATGGTAGAGAACAATATCGGACACGGAGGCGTTTTTTCTGCGCAAACCGACAGCAGCGCTCCGGGTGGCAAAGGGTAGTGGTGCGTTTGTTTACCGTATGCTGAATGCTGTTTTTTAAACCCTACTTGCTGTCGAATTTTCAGCAATTGTGTTACAATTTTTGCGTTGACGCTTGACATATTATCAAACTATATTAATGGAAGAATATAACTTCGATGCCATCCATGGTTGATCTGTGATATGAGCTATGTTTAGCTATATGAACTGTTTTATCCAGAAGGATTCCCGCTCACGCTTCCAGCTGATTCAGCCATGTAAGTACGAGTTATTTTTAAGTTCTGTTCGTACTTTTAATATTTTAGCAAAATGTAAGCGTAATAATTTAACTCAAAGAATAAATGTGTCGTGGAAAATCGATATTTCCTTATCGTATTCATAATCAATAAATAATTTAATGTCCTTGAATTTTTGCAGAGAAGGGCTGCTAGGTGGGTCACAAATAAGTGGAGGACACAGGGGGAGAGAGAGGAGGATTTCAGACCATCAGTAATGGTGAAAGGACTGGGATGGGGCACACTGCAGGAGAGGAGGAGAGTGGAGCGGCTGGTAAGGATGTTTAAGGTATCGAGGGGGTGGGTGGGTGTTCACAACTGGGTGACAAGATACAGATAGGTATATTCAAGGGAAGGGGTGATCATGAGTGGAAGATACAGAGGGCGGGGAAGAGGACAGAGAGAGGAAAAAACACTATGATGGTGAGAACGGTGAAGGATTGGAATGAATTGGCGAGGGATGTGGTTGAGTTTACGGGAGCGAGGGAGTTGAGGAAAAGGTTGATGGGGTCAGAAAATTGAGAAGAGGTAGGTAAAGCAAATCCTTGCCACAGGGCTGAGGCACAATTGCAAGAAGAAAAATTAAAAAAAAAAAAAAATCGGTAACTAAATCTTAAAAATTCTTAATATGTAAGTATTTGTTTTTGGAAATATTCCTCTCCTTACTGTGTCTAATAACTTGTACTACTGAGCTTGTTTTATTTTTTTTTAAATTTAATATTTTAAAAATTCAGACAAGAGTAGATAATTTATTTCTCCTTACCACGGCCGTAGAACAGGTCTGGACACTCGCCTGGAAACTGGAAACTTGACCCCCTTGTTGTTTGGCTGTAGTTCACCAAGTTACCGAGAATATTGTGTTTTATTTGCGGTCGGACTGAACTCCGCCCACTTCCTTTCCACTAATGTAAACAATCTATCAAAACTTATTTTTTATCAATTTATGAAATACTTTCTTTGCTCACAAATTTAAGAAAAGGCTCCAGCAATCTTTATTTACTTTATAAATTTAACAATGGAAAAAAGTGGACTGAGTTTGAGTCCGACCGCCCGAATTACAGCGCCAAAAAGTACGACATTCTCGGTAACTTAACGAACTACAGCCAAACAACAAGGGGGTCAAGCAAAATACATAGTTAGATAGGCGAGTGTCCAGACCTGTTCTTCTACGACCGTGCTCCTTACACATTATCTTCTTTGATTTTTTTTTTATTTTTTATTTTTTTTAATAATTTTACTACAGTACTTCTCCTTTTTGTATTGATTCTATTTTTGTTAATTTTCCCTGTTACTCCTGTGTAGGGCCCATTCAGTAGTTTAACCTATCCTAATTTATTTATTATTTTGGACTGGGGAGCTGCAGTACAGTAGCCAAAAAGTGACCTGTTACATTTCTGTGCAAGAATTGATCGTATTTAGTAGGTCCATGATAATTACTGTAATCTTGTATTCATTATGTTTATACTGTTGTTTATCGTTTGAACTTTTCCTTGCATATTGTGTTCAGATTTGTTTACCATATAAATGAGAATTTGTTTTGGTATTTTTTTCTAGATGCAACAAGTGGGTAGGCCTACACTAGACAAAGTGAACTGATATGATAGGCATATGCTGTAATGTGAAAAACCATAGGACATGAACCATTCATTTCAAGGAAATATATTTCAGATGGTATCTGAGGAATAAATCTCAGAGGTATGTGTTAACCTACCTTATTAAAAGAAAATTTACAATTTAGTTTTCTTTTTTTCTAAACAGGGTATTTTGTGCTAAGTATAAAGGCCTGCAAAATAAGACATGGTTGGGGTAAATATTAAGAATAGCTATATATCGTGAGATTTAGTTTACAAATAAAAAATGTTTCTGTAATAGTTATATAGTCCAACTTAAAAAAATATTTTTGTTACATTAGTTAAGATTGGTTGGATTAGTACTATAGGTTAGGTAATGTGACCTGACAAGAATTATTTACCTAAGTTAACATAATCAAACAAAATTTTTTGGTAGGAATTCTAACTATTATTGAAAAAATTTTCATTAGGTACTAAACTATGTGGTACCTTTAAAATCAATAGTTTGGCCAGTACACAATGAGAAGTAGCTATTAATATTTACCCAAACATTATGTTTGTAAATTAAACTTAGGGTCCACACGAAATAGCCGAATGTGGATTATTCAAACTTTCGTACCGGAAAACCTCTTAATGAGCTTGTATGAAAGTGGAATAGAAGACCATGTTGGACATAAACCTACTGCACACTTCCTATCATTAAAAATATATTGACCACTTTAGTAAAATTTAAAAATGTGATCTATGACAATAACATACCATGTCATTTTAGTACTCCGTGCATTTCTTTAAAGTTTTCATTGGAAAATAACAAAACTGGTCTTCATGGTAGGCCTACCACTTTTTGGGAGCATTCTCGTATTAGCAGTTATATGTGCAATTCCATAAAGTAGGGTGACTGGAAACTTACAATTTTGTTATTTATTGCGTGTGTCATCTTCGAGTAAAATTGAATATAATTCTAAACAGGAATGGCACTGTTGGACATATAATAATAAGTTTTACATTTGCAATTGGACTAACGTCCACTGGTGAGCATACTTCTCCCCATCCCCACAGGCCAATCCTACAGTCCCCTCTTAAACCTTTCCCCCCTCCCCCAATCAGGCTGCAACTCATCCCGCAATTCATTCCACGCCCTCTGAATCTTCTCACTGTTTCCTTTTCCCCTAAAAGTTTCCTTAGTTTGCAGGTCAAACTGCCCCATTCCCCTCTCTATTCAACATTGTATACAACCTGACCAGTCTTTCCTTTCTCCTTCTGTCCCTCAACGATTTCCATCCCAATTGCTTCAACATCCCAGCTAGGTCTAAAGTTCATTTCCTCCTCACCAGCCTGACTCTGCCTTTTCCATTTACTCATTACACATCTCGCTGCCGTTCTCTACACCTTCTCCAGCTCCTGCACCTCCACCTCTACGTACGGATCCCACTCCGCGGAAGCATATTCCAATACTGAACGAACCATCTTACCACATGCCTTTCCCTTCACCTCACCAGTAACCCCCCTCATCACCCTCCCAAGGTGTCCAAAGGCCTTTCTTCCCTTCTTAACCTCTCTGTCCGCCTGCTTTTTTCACCTTAGATCAGCCTGTGTCACTACTCCCTAGATATTTATATTTTGTAGCTTTCTCTATCTCTTGCCCCTCCCATCTGTACACCTCTTTACTCACCGCTCTCTTCATAGTAATCATCACCAACTTGTGCGTCAAAGCTCCGCGATGGGAGACAAAAAGATGTGATGTGTTGCACGTTGGACAGACAAAAAATGTGACATGCCTCTCGTGTCACTGCCACATGTCTACTACCTCCATGTTATAAAAAAATTGAAGGCGTGGGTTCCTACAACGTAGCACGAGGAATGAAAACGGCAGAGTTCTTGGAAATTTTGGGGTTTATTGCATGAAGTTATAACATTCCAAATTTATACAGCACTTTGAATTTTGACTGCCCCGAGGCATCCGTCGAGCAAACCATAGAAAAGTTTATATTCCAACAAATTGGTGGCTGGTGATCCCCAAAAATTTAACAATTAAAAAAACCTAACTTCACAAATTACTTAAAATATAGTGAAAGAAACACATGTCATGGCCTACTAATGGCACAGAACCACCTATTCTCGACATTTTGCAAGCAGAACCCACTCATAATCATCAGAACATTTTAAACTTGTAATATTTCGACATGGCTATAAACATGAACAGTTTAGTTTCCAAACCAATTATATACAATTATATTTAGAAATAACTTTGTTACTAAGAGAAAGAAACATTAAATTTAAAACGTATGCTGCCAATCAGCAACAGTCTGTTATTTTATTGCTTGCAACCAACATCTTGTGGCAAATTCTCAACTGTCATCTTTATAGACCAGTTTTGAACTGAAATATATCGGGCGACCGTCACTCAGCCTAAAATCGTTCAGCCTAAAACCCTCTCTTCAACCTTATTCAGCCTAAAATTATTCAGCCTAAAGTCATTCAGCCTAAAATTACTCAGCCTACAGTCATTCAGCCTAAAGTCATTCAGCCTAAAGTCACACAGCCTAAAACCATTCAGCCTAAAGTTACACAGTCTAAAATCTTTCAGCCTACAGTCACTCAGCCTAAAGTCACTCAGCCTAAAGTCGTACAGCCTAAAATTATTCAGCCTAAAGTCACTCAGCCTAAAGTTTTTCAGCCTAAAGTTGTACAGCCTAAAATTGTTCAGCCTAAAGTTGTTCAGCCTAAATTTATTCAGCCTAAAGTCATACAGCCTAAAATGTTAACGCCTTA
>PNEQ01069872.1:0-17602 GCA_003012365.1 Medauroidea extradentata | reverse complement strand
GTAGATAAACTGTGTAACGTAGTAGTGCTAACAGGTTGAATGTTGTTCTCCGACATGCACCATCACATTTTATAACAGCTTTAACGTTTCTTCTTTTTTTTTGCGATTATTGACGGTTCCCGAGGGCATATTCGTAAAATCGCTACCTTCGTAAAATCCAGGGTTCATAAAATTGGGGGTCAAGTGTATACAATTAAAAGCCTACAGTACATGCAATTCTTTTCCTTCTGATATAACCGAAATAATATGATATGGCGGAAAAAGACCGTTATGCTACTGCGTAATTACATTTTTAACAAACGATAGGGCACACAAGAACTTACAGGGCGGTACTACTCGACCACGACAACTAGAAAAGTGAACTACTGCTGTGTTGACCTCAACCCCCATGCGCAACTGGTGTGGCGCAAAACAGCGCCAGCAATAATACTGTGACAGGCAACTGGCGTACATATTATGTTTTTGCTACTACGCCTCCACTGACAATGTGTCACAAATTCATGTCAAGCGCAGTACATTTCCCCTCTCTGTGACATGTCATCTTATGTGTTTGTGTGTGCCATCTACAAGTACCACCCAGCAAGTACAGTACTTGTGCATCATATCTTTTGATACAAATGTACCTAATTTATATAACTTAAAATTAACTTAGGTATCAAAATTACCTCAAATAATTTGTTTTTAGTGTTTATTTAAAGGGCACTGATCCCTGCCATCTTGGATGTACATATAAATTTTCTTTCAATAACTCATGTTTCAGTGGATATACCAAAACATTTCTGGCACTACAGGCTATAAAATAAAGGTTTACAGATTTTCTGATGATGCAACAGTAATACCTTCATTATATTGTAAAGGAAAAACTGCTGATGATAAAAGTGATTGTGTTACATGAGCAAATTAAGTATGCACAACAGTAACAGACACTATGCAATATGGATTCCAAAAAATGAACTAAATTATAATTTCTTATCTGTCAACTAGCAAAATTTAAAGGAATAACACTATTCTCCGATTTAAAATCATCCCCCTTAATTCCAAGTTTAAAGGATCATGAGCAATTTCATCTAGTTTTTGTAAGCATTTAATACTGTGCCTATTAGTTTTCACACAATTTTGCAATGTCCAAATATATTTGGTCAGGGTGGCTATTGTCTGGTGAAATACACAATACTGTGATGTGATAAGGCGACGGTGTCATATTTGTTAGGTTATTCTAACTCCAGTATAAGCAGAGCTAGCAATGAAAAAATATCTAACCTACATATAAGGAAAATAGAACTTATGGCTAAAAGAGAATAAAAAAACAAAATGTGAGGATGTAGAGTTAGCTTTACTGTGTGCACCACATAACTGTTTTAAGTGTTTGTAAAACAATTTTGTAAAAATAATTTTTAAAATGTAAAACAGTAAATTTAAAAACCAGGCAGCTGTTCCCATAGGAACTTAACAACCAGAACCAACAAATCACTACTTTTACACACAATCAGAAACATATGTATGTATTCCTACACAGACTTGTATGCACAACCAAGCCACATTACAATAAAATAATACATATATATTTTTATAACATATTCAAAACAATTTTGTGAAAATCATATAAAATTAAAAACAAAAAATTATAGTACATACAATAATATAACAAAGTATTTAATTTTAGGTATACATTAACATAATAAAATTACAATATCAACAACAGCAGCTGTGTTGGTTCTTCTTCAAAAATGTACATACTACACCATCACTTTATTCACAAGTTGGCAATATAACAGCATGCACCAGGACAGTACTTTCAAAATTAATGAAGTGTGACCTTTGCAAGTGCACAACTACTTAAGCAAAGGATGGGATAGAATTAACTTGTCCAGGAAAAAAAAAAAAGAACCTACGACTAACATTTCTATTGGTGCTTAGATGTAATAGCAAGACAAATAAGAGTACATCCGCAAGTACAGTACGCTGCTGCACAATATACATCTCCTGGCAAGCTATAAACTGATTTGAAAGAGCTTTAGCTAATCTGTACAAAAATAACTAGGGGTACACAATTTGCATTTTTTGATTAACAACACATTACTGGAAATATAAATTCTTGCCTAGCTTTCACCTCTTGAAACACACGCCAGCAGAAACTCAAGTGTGTGACAGACCTCGGGACAGGAGTAGCTCAGTCAGACTTGTCCGTGATGAGCGGGAAGCGCACAATACGCAGTTGGTTGCTGTAGTCACAGGCAACGCCATCACGTAGCAGAACCAGGTTTTTAACAAAGACACAGCCATCACTGTGGCCCAGCTTCACCATGCGCACAGGCACACCAGTTCGTACGTCCCAAACCATCAGTGAACCCTGCACACAACATCACCCTCTGCATTGTAATTAAATTACTGTACTATGGGAGTTTGAGCCTTTAAGTTGTATTGTAAAGAACACAAGACTTCACAAAAATAACAACTTCATACAGTAACTACAATGAGCTGCCAGAAATGAGTAGAATACATATTTTGATTTTCACAAGTTACCATGGGTTGAGCGTTAACCATCAGTGGTTCATTGCAATAGTACTACCATCAACAAGACTGGCAGAAACAAAGATCACACTGGTAATAATGAATGAGGGAAGAGAATTGAAAATGATTGGCGAAAACAACGGGTGATGGATGATGGCTGTGTTTGTAACCATTCAGTAGCAAATGGTGTTATACAGGTCAATGCTCAATCTTTGTCAGCTCATGTAAGACATCTCGGCAATCACAATGCAGTGAAATGCTGAACAGTTTCCAACTAAGGCCAAGTTGCAGTGATTCCAGCAGCTGGCTGGCAGGAAGTGATCTAATCCTCTATCATAATGCTAGGACAGAAACATTTAACATGGGGCTCATGTGCTTGCATGTGAGTGAGACATAGGAATAACGTATATATCCCACATGGCTGGATGGCCTCTCCTCTCAACCCTCTCCACCATCCAAAATGACATACATCAACAGACTTCGGCATGAGCCAATACTTTTTGACAAATACTCAATTCATTAAGTTTGATGCCTCCTGTTGACATATAGGTCCCTAGACGCTGTCCACCCGAGTTTACATCTCTTGAGGTTCGGCTTAAACACGGGGAATGTTATGCACTTCAGGTCCTTCCAGTCACGTTAAGTAAATTCACATTGCATTCTTACCTTGTAATTGTAATCCACGATGCCGTCAATGTAAGATAAAACCAGAATGAAGGGGTTAATTGCGTTATACTTCTTAAAGTGCTAAATAATCCCAAATGGGATCAAGTAGGAAGCAGCATTGTATGTAATAGTGTTCTAAATGTTATTGTGAGGCGGTCCACCCATCACCTAGACCTTTATTATTTCATGTCTAGATTTTACTTTATTTATTTACTTACATTTGATTTATTGAATTTGCTATTATCTATTGAATTATTTCAGGTATTGTTGACAGGAGTTTGGTAAGGTATTGTTTGGCATTTTATCTGTATCAGTTTTGAAATTGTTAAATTTTATATGTATTTAATTTGGTTTGTTTAGGCTGAAGTAACATTGTGTTTTAATTTAAATTTAATGTTATCATTTGCAGATTAACTGTTACTGTATTGTAACTCAGGGCTGGGTGTATTGTTGGCTAGTTCTGTTGGATGGCACAGGTGTGCCTACCCAGTTCCTGAAATTGCTATATTTAGAATTTTACTGTTTTTCTAATACTTTTACTTTTCACAAAGTGCACGTGCACCGCCGCTCGTTGAGTGTGCGAGAGAGACGGTAATATGTTTGCGCGGACTGGCTTGGGCCAATGGAAGAACATGCACTTCAAATTTATTAAAAATTATGTTGTAAATTATTAGGTAATTATGGTTTTCAAATCTATATTTTCACTTTACGGGTTGTTTAGATATATAAAGTTTATAATTTATTATTATATTTAATTTAGTATTAATTTTCCGTTACGATTTTACCTTGGTGCGATGGGTGGCCACTAGAGGCGCTGCAGGGAGAGCAAGCTTCGCGGGGTCGCCCATGTTTACTGGTTGCTCGAGCGTGGAGCGAGTTGGTTGTGCGGGACTGGTTGTTCAGGCATGAACAAGCAATGTTTGGAGCGGTGCGTAGGCTGTGTGGGAGAGAGGTGGCCGAGCAGCCATGAGTATTATATAGTCAAACAAAATTTTTCAGTGCTTTAGTCACTGAGTGGATGGCTCGTGCGTTCGCGAGTTTGGTGAGATTGCGATGTCGTGGCTTGTTTTAGTTTAATTCAAACTTTGTTTAAATTCATCAAGTTTTTGGGGTTGAGCTGTTCTCTCCCGGGAGTGTCAGGCTGATGTTTTAAGACTATTATGATTGAATTCTAAAATTTTCAGTATGTAAAGCAGATTTTTTAAAAGGTTATTTAATAAAACAGTCACGCCAACAAGTTTTTTTTTAATTTTTGAGTAGACTGCTGTAAATGGATCCTTATGGACCACTGTACGATCAGCATTGGCCACCACTAGTAATGTAACTTCATCCTATCCTTATGTCAGCCGACCCATTACATTTCTGGTGCAGTGACCAGGATACGTGGTTTACGGCAAAGCATTTCATCCTCCGACGCGTCACATTTATGGTGCCGTGACCAGGATATTTGGTCCAATGATGTAAGTTATCTTCATTAAGATAGCGCCAGACGCGCTACATTTTTGGTGCCATTGTAACAGGCCTCCTTGCCATTCATATCTATTAAACATAATGTTCATTGTAAATAATGCAAAATATAATAGAATTGTCGTACAGAGTCAGTTAACATTTCATTGTATTCAGAATTATGTGTTTAATCTTGTTAAATTGTAATAATTTGTTTAATTTCATTTATTTCAAATGTTGTTTTGTATACTGGCCAGAGGCGAGGGGTTTCAGAGGAGTATTTTGAATTGTGTCACAGCTATTTAACCCTTCCCGCCGACGGAAAGAGAAAGCTGGAAATGTAGGCCGAGAGTTCGCCCACAGCCTTGAATTTGTGTGGGAACCAGAGCCCAAGGGGCTAGAAGTAGGTCAGCTCAGGGGCGTGGCTTCACTTACCCCCTGCAGTAAAATTTAATATTAACTTCATTATTAGCTAGCATAGAGAGTTCAAATGTTGTATATAAGTTGGTGTGTATGTTAATGTCAAGCTGTATGAATTTTGAAAAGATATAGTAAACCGGTGCGGAGGAAAGACCATGTTTAGTTATGTCAGTCGTCCACAGTGCTTGTGATTGGTTGGGGGTAAATGAGGGGAGTTTTTTTGGGAAAGTGCCGGGAGTGCGTCGGTTAGGTTTGTTTGGGTACTCCTGCCGCGGACACCACGAGAGTTGGTTGTGTCCCGAGCTGTGGGAATTAGCGGGGGTCCGCGATTATATTTGTGAACTCGTGCCGCGGACACCACGAGAGGTGGTCGTGTCCCGAGCCGTGGGAATTCACGAGGGTTCGTGTATGTGATAGGACTTCGGTGTGAACACTACGAGAGGTGGTTGAGTACCTTGCTGCGGATATTCGAGTGTTATATTTGTGAGACTCGCTGTTCGGACACCACGAGAGTTGGTTGTGTCCCGAGCCGCGGGAATTAGCGGGGGTCCGCGATTATATTTGTGAACTTGTGCCGTGGACACCACGAGAGGTGGTCGTGTCCCGAGCCACGGGAATTGCCATGGACACGAGAGGTGGTCGTGTCCCGAGCCACGGGAATTCACGGGGGTCCGCGTATGTGATAGGACTTCGGTGTGAACACTACGAGAGGTGGTTGAGTACCTTGCCGCTGATATTTGCGTGTTATAGTTGTGAGACTCGCTGTTCGGACACCACGAGAGGTGGTTGTGTCTGGAGCCGCAGGAATTCGCAGGGGTCATGTATTGGTTTGCGGGGCTCTTGTCGCGGGCACCACGCGTCGTCTGTGAATTATTTGTGGAGACACTAGTTGCAGCCGTCGAGAGAGGCGTGGGACTGACTAGCTAAACACGGGTTTCCGAAGTATCCAGAAAAGAAAGAAATTCCGTCTTTATTATTTCGCTACTAGTAACACCTACTAGAACAGTGATCAAAATTAATGTATATATATTTTCTCTGCAAATAAACCGAGGGAGGTTATACCGTGACCAGGATATTTGGTCCAATGATGTACGTTATCTTCATTCAGTTAGCGCCAAACGCGCTACTTTTTTGGTGCCGTGACCAGGATATTCGAAGGTTGATGGCAATGTAGCCTGATTCATCCAGCCGACCCATCACATTCTTGGTGCCGTGACCAGGATCGGCATGAAAAAAAGTAATGCCGGGGCCTGGGCAATGTCAACAACAGTGGATGCACGGCGCAGCGCAGCAACATTTCCACTGCAGAACAACAACAGCAGCAGAAATGATTATTGTATTTTAATGTTCTAAATGTTGAGAAGCATCATGACCAGGTAACCGGCGATTGCTGCGTATGAAGGTATGTGTCCCGCATTGTTGTTTTGTCTCCAAATTTAAAAGAAAAAATGTGTGTTTTGTTCTGACTGCAACGTGTCTTAAATTTACTGGCGATTAGTAGGTAAACTGTGAACATGGATTCAGCTGCATTAATTAAAGGTTTAATTGAGGAACAAACCAAGACTTTGGTTGCTGTGGTTAAAGGTTTCAGTACAAAGGTTGTAGCTTTTGAAGATAAATTAGACACATTACACAATGAGGTAAAGAGTGAAGTTGTGCTATTAAAAGATCAGGTAGCTGACTCTATTGAAGTTGTTAAAGATTCATCTAGAGTAGAAGAGTTAGGCCTAAGGTTAGAGGCGTTTCTGGGCTGCTTTATACCTTAATGCTTGATCATCAGGAAGGATAAGTTTACCTTGTTGCGTCGCAAAATTACTCATTGAATAAAATAGCGGAATTTCAGTAACTGGGATGTATTGACGTACTGTAATTCACAAACGGTACAGCACTTATTCACAATTATGTAACATGTCCAGTACTTGAATTTAACACTTGAAATTAAGCATAGTTATTTAACAATTGAACTTAAGATTGCGTGTCCACACTCGGATGCTGCACAACATCTTTTACAATACCCTAGTCATGTAACACACGTTATTTTGTTTGCACTGTGAGAGACAACATTGTACATTGACTCCTCTACTCCACACTGACAACTGGATAAGATCAGGGTTGAACAGAAGAGAGGGAAGAAAAAAAGACAAAAAAGATAGAGGAAGAAAAGATCTAAAGCCATTCCAGTGACTACTGTACAATTGGTCTTTGCAAAACAGTCCTCTACATCCATCATTATAGACCAATAGATGATCTCATCTCAAAACCTGTTCGTCTATACTCCTGGCCCAAAGATTAAGTAAGATGCAGGGGAATTGTGTGGATTAGGCAACTACGTATATTCCTGAATGAAACATTATCATCACTAAACACACACTCTCACATTCACTCTCTCTCTCTCTCTCACTGTTTATATATCTCTCTGCTCCTCCTCTCTCCACCATACACTCTTTGCCCCTTCTCTCTCCCACTGTCCTATCTCCCTTCTCCTTTGACCCCTCTCTCTCCCTCTGCCATTCTCATATCACTGCAACCTTCTCTCGTTCTGCCCCCCTCTCTTTGTCCACTGTCTGACACACCTCATTTGCTATGTAGTTCCTCCCCCTCTATGCCCCATTGTCAATCTCTCCCTGCTTCATCTTTCTGCCCCTCACTCTCCCGTTGTCCCCTCTGTCTCTCTCTGTCACTCCCTTATCTCTCTGCCCCTATCTCTAGCTCTACCCCCGCCACTCTTTCTGTCCCTCCTCTCTTTCGTCTACTCTCTGGCCTACCTTGTTCGCTATGCCCTTCTCCCTTTCTAAACCCCCTTGTCAATCTCTCCCTGTTTCCTCTTCTTTCTGCACCTCTTCTCTCTCTGGCCTCCTTTCTGCCCTTCTCTCTCCATGCACCTCCTCTCTCTGATGCTACTCCCTGTCTGCCCCTCATTTCTCTGCCATTCTTTCTATATACCCCTCCTCTCTCTCTGATAATCCACATTCTCTACCCCTTCTCACTATGCCTCTCTATCTCTGTATCTCCTCTTTCTGCCTTTCTCTATCACCCTAAAACTCATTTCTCTACCACTTCTCTCTCTGCCCTTCTCTATCTATCCTCCCACTTTTTCTGCCCTCTCTACCACTACCCCACTGTCTTTCTCTGATCCCTCTCTTTCTATAGACCTCTCTAATGCTACTCCTTCGTTGTGCTGCCTCTATGCTGCTCTCTCGTTATGCCCCCTTTCTGCATCCCCTTTTTTCTCTGCCCCTCTTTACTATGCCCCCTCCATCACCTTCCCTCTCTCCAATACTTGAGCCCTCCTCCTCTCACTGTCCTCACCCTTTCTCTCAGTCTCTCTCTCTGTCCGCTTCTCTTTTTCTGCCCCCTTATCATTCTCACTGCCCCTCTATCTTCTCTGTCTCTCTATCACTCTTCTATTCCTTCTCTTTACCACCCCCTCTTCTATCTTCCCAATGCTATCCAGGTTTGGGATTCTGGGAAAGAAGATAAGGAGAGCAGAAAAATTAAATGTTAAATGAATTTATTTACTGATAAAAAACAATTTCACATTCAAAACTATTGATTTTTTTTTCTCTTTCCTTATTCGCTGAAGACAGTTAGTTTGTAATTAATTAAATGACTGTCTTAAAACTTAACTAGCAGCTTTATTGCATGTCACCTGTTCTAAAAAATTGGGCAATAATCTCTATCTAGGTCCCACTACTCCCAATAAACCTAAAAGTTGCCGAGATTTTTAAATGTTTGTTGCAATGGTAGTTTACTATCAGAATATATTGGTTTGTGGATATACGCCATTGCTCATGTTTTGCTGATCAAACTTGTGTTGAATTCATACTACTACTACTGCTACTGCCACCGCCACCCCCCCCCCCCCCCCCCCCCCCCCCCCCCCCCCCCCCCCCCCCCCCCCCCCCCCCCGGCCCCCCTGCCGCCACCGATGCCCCCACCGCCACCACCACTACTACTAATAAGAATAATAATAATAATGGTAATAATAAAAGCAATCCCAGAGGAATTATGTCAATTTCTTATTACTATTACTTTAATTATTATTTATATAGACAACAAAGAATTCTGAAGGTAGAATTCTTTGTTGTCTAAATATACATAAATAAAGTAATAATAATAATAATAATAATAATAATAATAAAAACTGACAGATTTCCTCTGGTTTTTCCTTTAGTTTTTTTTGTCTTTTCTTTGCCCCCACCCTCCTTGTTTTTTGTCATTCAACACAAGTTTGATCAGCAAAATAGAGCAATGGCGTATGTCCACAAACCAATAAATTATAATACTTAACATTGCTGTTCCTTGCAAGCCTGGCAGTTTGACCCAACCGAGAAAAATACTCTGCACTTTTAAATATATTTAATATATTTAATGATGAACGAATTGGGATGGAGACTGTTGAGAGACAGGAGGAGGGTGAAAAGGCTGGTCAGGTTCTATAGTGTGATGTATGGGAAGGGGAAATTTAGGCTGCAAATTAACTAAAGGAACATTTAAGGGTAAAGGTAGTAACTGTGAGAAAATTCAGAGGGTGTGGAAAAGAATGGAGAGGAGTAGACTATCGATGCTGGTGAGGACGGTGAGGGAGTGGAATGCACTGCGGGAGGAGTTGGTGACTGTGAGGGGAGTTGGAAAGTTTAGGAAGGGATTAGAGAATTGGAACTGTGGGGATGGGGAGGAATCTGGTCGCCACAAGGCGTTAACCCAATTGCGAGAATTGAATAATTAAACACCCTTTAAAAGCCTAGTAAAGAACATACTGCACACGATAGATGCAGTCACGTAACAAATAAGACAGTCTGCATATGATGACTAAAACAATTACGGTGCTAGCATTAGATCTAGCTACCACATATCAAATAAAAGACGCTAAAATGCAACCGTACATAATAAACCAGCAACAGAAGCTAAGTTTGCTGACAACAAATCTGCAAATTTGTAAACATAAACCCTTTATAGAAAGAAGAACAGGTCTATAGAAACACTCTTTGAGATAGCTGCCTATTGACAGACACAAATTTAAATCATAATGTAACACAATACAGAAAAGAAAATCATAATATCAGGTGATATGCAAACTATGGTTTTCTTTGTCAATCTGGATAACATCTTATCAAATATCAAACAAAAAATAATCTTTTGGCAATTATGACACGAAAATGCTATATCTTATAGTACAGCAGATTTCAAAAGGTTGCAAGGCAATAACACGTAATGTGAACAGGAATAATTATTAACCTACCTGTTTGCTGGTCACCAACAAGTTGTGGGTCAGCATTACGATGCTCATGCAGTAAGTGTGCGTCTGAAACAATGAACAATATGTAAAATACCAATGGGTTAAAAAAACATTTTTCATTATTTTACAAGTATGAGTTAATACTAATATTACAAAACATTAGTATAGTACACAATACTTAATTAGTAATAATATAATAAAAAAACCCACAGTAATTTAACAGATTAAAATATTAATAAATCTGAATAATTTACCGTGCACCATGGCTCGTAATACAATACACATAATTTGACCCTTTCAAATTGGTTCCTGGTTAAGAAGTTTAGATTTTTCAATCCCTTCAGAAACTTTTAACAGGGTTTTACTGTAACAGAACAATGCAGTAACAAAGACCGCCACCACTTCATGATGAACGTACACATTTTACACTCATCAGCATGTAACATGTAATGGCAAAATTTAATAATCACTCTACAGTAAAACCCCCGCTCGTACGTCGTATGGCACTCGGTTCGTGTGTACACTTCACTCGTACCTACAGATTTTCCCGAATAAAAAAATAAAATGGAAAAAATAAAAATTTATGAAAATCAGTTGCAGAGATCTATTAAAACGTCGTTATAAGTCGCAATATCTATAAGCAGTATAGGTATTCAAGCTCAATGCTCAAATAATGTGTTTCACGATGAAAACAGCAGAAAAAACTACAAAAATTCATTAAGAAACATCGCTGCAGGCGTGTAAGCCGCAGAGTGCGAGATGGGTCACTGACCTGCCACCAGCTGTTTCTCAGAGCGGCATCCGCTTCTCTCTCCCTCGCTCTAACTCTTTCTCTCTCTCTCTGGCAACACCTGTCTGTGTGGCGAGATGCGCTACTTGCGGCTCATCATAGCTCATGTAATACCCATTGCTGCCACTGCTAGCCAATGTCGGCACTGGGTGGGCATCACAGGGAAAAAAAATTGTAACTCCACAATTTTTCTTCTCTTCTCCCCCTCGCCCGACACAACAGCACCAAATAAGCAGGAGCTCCGTCTTGCTGAAAGTACATACGAGCTATTGTAGCCAAAGGGATATCCTCCAAGTATTCTGGTAACATGTTTTGAAGAAAATCAATATACCGTACTCCATTAAGACGATTAGCTAAAACTATTGGACCTGTTGGTCATCAATAATACCGCAACACACGTTAACTGAGAAACATAGTTGAAAATTCCTTTCTACAGTAGGGTGTAGATTTTCTTCTGCCCATTAGTGAGAGTTGCGTGTGTTGTTGATTCCGTTGTGAATAAATGTTGACAGAATACGTGGAATTCATCGATCATTGGCAATGATCCAATGTCAGAATTCTAGCCCGTGGACATCACCTCCTTCATTCAGGTGTTGTACACTCTGCCGACGATATGGATACAGACCCTACTTGTGTACTGTGCGTATCACTCTTATTTGTGGAATATGAAGTAGAGCAGCAATTTGTCTCGAGCTAGTTGTTGGGCTGCATTATAGTACCTGAAGAATGTTCTCAGCTTCATTAAGAGCTTGTTGTACGGGACGTTCGGATACAACACTTACGCTGGGAAGCGTACCACTGTCACACAATCCTGCTAACACCCTGCTATCTGGAACTCTGCAATTAGGAAATCATTGTTCGTACTCGCGAACAGTGGCTCTGGAATTCCCATCGGAGAAACCCTAGACAAACATCATGTCAGCATACTCTGCATGTGGGAAGACCTGTGGTATTGTTTACTACACTGAACTGTATTCACTGTACATATAACAACACTGCAGTTTCCAATAATAGGGCAAGCACTGTAGGACTGAGACTGAGGTAAACAACTGCACCATGCTTAGAGTGCCACCGTGTAGAAATGTACAAAACTACACACAACGCAAGATAACAGTAGTGTGATTTACCGTTACCTGCACATATCCTGTTCTTTGTTGTTTCATTCAGTTTCTCCGAAACGGTTACGAAAAGGGTATATCTATGTATATTAGAAATATTTTGTTCAGAATCACAGTACTATCACCCCTCAAAGCATGTACCTTTCCTCCCGACTAATCCTGTATAGTTTATTTTGTAGACATATATTGTGACTAATTTTCAATGTAACAAACATTTTTAGCTTTCATAGTTTTTGTATAACGTCTGAAATTTTAAGTTGACATTTAAAAGATGCAAGAACTTAATAAAATTATAAAAATATTTTATTCATTGTTTTACACAGGAGACCTAATAACCTACAACACTGTTATTCAGTGTGTATTATTTCAGATCAGTAAGTCAGTTGGTAGCTTTGATACATCGTTACACAAACACTATAAAAGCTAAAACTTTTTCGTTATAGTGAAAAAGAGTCATAATGTATTTCTACAAAAAAATCATCTCAGGGGTGGTGGCCAAGTGGTCGGATCATTCGCCTCCCACCAACACGATTCAGGTTTGACTCCTAACGGGGTCAGTTCCCAGATTTTCGGATGTGGAAATCATGCTGGACGATGCCGTTGGTTGGCTGGTATTCTCTGGAATCTGCTGTTTCTCCTGCCCTTTCATTCCGGCGCAGCTCCATACTCACCTCGCACCACTCCTCACCAGCGTTGAAGACCTCAACGTTAAGCATTGACCAAAATCTCTAACTCACAAATCAAATCTCAAACAAACATAAAAATTATTGAAACAATTAAAATTTTCTGTAAAATCCTCTTTTAAGTCCAGATTAGCAGTCCTCTATTGTACTTCCTTACTGGTATCAAACTGAGAGCTAAACTATGCAACAATAAGAGGGCTAGGGAAATGATCAAATGAAAGAAAGAAAAGAGGAGCACGCACAGCCTCAACTGTTGATGAAAAATATATGAAATGATATCCACACTCATAAATTGACACAAAATGGCACCACTAAATGATATTAGGGAGTTATACAGTCCGCCGGCTTTATCCGCGGACTTCACATTCACAGTTTTCACCAACCGTGGTTGGAAAATGAAGAAAGAAACTTAAAAATGTTACCATGAAATTCCAAAGAAAAAGCATTTTCCTGTGCGTCACGTCATGCACAGTTTGTCGCATGAACCACTAGTGCGCCACTTGCTGCGTATGTGAACAGCAAGTCTCGTGTTGTCAGCCACAGTAGCTACTTCGTTACGCTGTGTGCTTGGTGCTGGCGGTGTTGAATGTGAGCGCGGCTGGCAATGGTAGTACTTCACTCACATCCATCTTGTTTGTCGCTCGCTCACCACAAGTTTCCAAATTATATTTCCCACGTAGCACGCCCTCAATCCACTTCCACGTAGAACACGCGTATTTAATGACATTGTCTTGTTTTCCCACTAGTAGCTCACCTATTTTACCCGCACCCACGTAGGACATGGCCTTGAAGTACATGTACTGTGAGCAGTTATACACACTTCCATGGCCTGCAGCGTAATTTCTCTCCAAAAGAAAGGCTGTAGCGATCCTTTTAAACCAAACAGAGCTCTCAAAGTTCCTAGTTTGATTGACAAAATAAAAATGCTACATTTACTAAAAAACATGTCTTTTGCAGAAGTTGGTTGAGGTACAGAAATAATGAGTGTTATCATTTGTATGTCACAAAATAAAGCACGAGAAATAAGATAAAGTATTAGTATGATCTTTGAAAGAACTGTGCAATGGGAGTGCATGACTAGATTCAGTTTCTTGGACGTACTCGCCGACGGAAGTAGAGTATACCTACGCAATCGCCTACTCTCCAACAGAAGTAAGCACTTCCACGCCGGACTAGCCCCGAAATGGGAAGGCCCGTATACGGTCCTCCAACGTCAAGGACACGTCTACTGGGTAGAAGACACCCAAGGGACAATCAAAAAGGTCCACCGCTCGGCTATGAAGCCGACACCTCCGCCTACCATACCTGGCCAGCCCCAGGGTAACCAAGTGGCAGAAGGACCGCCACCCCCCGAGGATCCCTGGATTGATCCCACCTTCAACGAAGAACCAGCCCGCCGCCCACAAGCAGCAGGCACCCCCGAGGAACTCCAGCCAGCCGTACCCGTGCACCAAGGTCACGATAGCGACAGCCGCCTGGAGATCGGCCAACGCCATCCTCCAAAACCATCAGAAGCAGCTACCACTTTGCCGAGAGGAAGCAGCTCCACACCCACTCAGTTGGCGACACGCCCAACTTCCAGCACTCTGGACCCACCACGCCGCCACCGGCCTGCCCCTCCAGGCAGCCCTGCCCACACCAGCGCCCAGCGCACCACCACTTCAGGCCAGGCGGCTCTGGACCAGAGATGTTCCCACCAAGCTACCAGGGGCACCCAGCCACGTGTGCCCCCAGCACCTCCCATCCGGATGGAGAAACCTACACAGGCCTTCCCGGGCCCACCCCTCAACCGGCGCCAACCATTGTGGCGCACCTGCCGAGGAGACCCCCGCAAACAACGCGGGCGGTACTACGAAGCACCATGGCGACCAGTTCGCCCCCGACACTACAAGTGGCCAACCACCAGGGTGAGTCAACCTCAGCCGACCCAACCGTCCACAGGACATCCAAAGACTCTTACTCGTAGCCAGTAATGTTTTCAGACTCATTGTAAAGGTAGCCAGTCCAATAAAGTATCAATACCTGGACATAGGCCTGGCGCTATGTATCTTACTCTCTACCTACCTAAGCTTAAGATTTTTTTTTAAGGTCCAACTCGGAGTCTCGCTTTTTCCGCCGGGGGGGAGTTGACGCCCCACCGCTATGTTATTTAATATGACGCTCGCCTCCCGAGCTTGTCCCTTTTGGAGGTTAAGCCTCACTAGTGCACCTCAGGTCTCGCTTATGTTAACGTAATTTTCCGATGCCATATTTTGTAAATGTAAGAAGGTTATGATGTTTTTGTACTTACCTGATGTCTTAATAACGTCCCGAGATGTAGAAATTTAAGGTTATAAATATGTGCCACGTGTTTTGTAAATAGTAACCACAGTTGCCAATGCCAGGACTGAAATACGGCAAAGAGACGTAAAATAATAATAGACACGTTTTTAAGTGCATAAAAGATCTCTGTAAATAATTGAAGTGTATTCTTGTTATGAAAAGGTATAAATGTAATGTTATTTTTATTTTTACGGCATCGTTGTTGTAATTTTGAGACCTGCAGGGAAGTTAAGCGCCATTTTTCCCGATCACAAGTTTGTTGTAAGAAATGCGTGGGTGTTAGGATGGTGACCCTGCAGCAGCAGACATCCCTTCCACCGCCTTCGCCATCTTACCACCCACTTAACGGGACTTTTTCCCTCCCAGACCCCCTAACTCCGGGTATAAAAGGGGCGCGCTGAGCCCAGTTTCTTCAGAGTACGCTGGCAGCTCTCTGGGCTCCCGACTCTCGGCACACTACACACTCTACACCTTCCCACCTTAGGGGCTGGCTTCTTGCAAATGGAGCCCCCCGCCTCCCCAGAGCTGGCTTCTTGACTAAGGGAGCCCTCCACTCTACCGAGGTGACTTCTTGCCTAAGGGAGACCCTCAACCATCCTCGAGGCGATTTCTTGCAAAGGGAAACCCTCACCCCCTACCGAGGTGACTTCTTGCCTAAGGGAGACCCTCAAACATCCTCGAGGCGATTTCTTGCAAAGGGAAACCCTCCACCCCCTACCGAGGTGACTTCTTGCCTAAGGGAGTCCCTCACCTCTCTTACCTTTACACTATTAGGGCAGTGCCGAGAGAAGGGACGACAGGGACGCTGTCACGCATATCTGCCGCGTCGCGGCATAAAAGGGAACACACCCTATAGTACGCTCTAGCCACCACACGGTGCGCTACTCCCGGAAGTATTGTGTTATCTATGAGTTTGAGGAAATACCACGTGTATCAGGGCGCGTATTTATAAAAGTATCCATGTATGTATCGCACAGCATCCGAGTATATGGACCAGTATATTTCAGATTAAGAAGCGTAACGTAATTCAGTGTATTATTGTGTCATAAAAACTTGTGTATAGTGGGTGTAATTCGTGTGCAATCTGGGATACAATACATCAGTGCAACCCGAATATTTTTGTCATTGTTATTTTTATCTTGTCTCTAAATGAGTAACACCCAGGAAATCCTAGAGATACATATTAGTGCGAGTGAAATCAGTGCTCTACACGGGCCTAGAGAAAGGGCCGCCCTTGAGAGGCGACAACAAGTTCAGACACCCATATCAAACCCGCATTTGATACCTTCCCCTCAGAAGATCCCCGGGCCACAGTTATCGTTTGAGGACTTCTGTCGTGAACAACATCGTGCGCTCACACGCCCCCGCACCGATGAGCAGAATCTGCCTCCCAGGAAACGTCGCCCGCGCAAACGCAACCAGCATAGCCTTAGCCGTATCTTCCCCCGCATGACCCGCAAGCCACCGCCGCTCTTGAGTCCCATCAAGACGCCGCCCCAAGACGCCCCTCCGGCGCACCGACGCGTACAACAGCTTAAGAGCGAGGCCAGGCAGGAACCTAAGCCCCTGAGCGAACGCAAGCAACGATTGCTGAGGGAGTTGTTCTAAAAATACCAGGTGAGTGAAATATAACCTGACCCCAATAAATGAGGCGCTCCGCCCCCTTCTGCACAATTCGAGCGTGGCTCCCCTCAGCTCACTCACTGAGGCACGCCTCGTACCGAAACCCCGCGATCTCCGAGGGACACAGCCCGTCTTAGCCGGCGCAGGCTTCCTTTCACACTCTCCCTCAGAGACGACCTACCGCAACCACAGAAGGGCTGCGTCGAGTCACACTAGTATAGGTTAATAAATGTTGCAAAGGCAGTTAAACATGGAAATTAAACACTGTATAAATACTTGGACGTCAGTAACTGTTTCACAATTAAAGCTTTGCCTTCACAACCTTACATACTAATATATTGTTGCGTGCCATGTTCCTGGAGGCCAGTGGTCGGTGGCTGTTTCGTAACACCTTGAGGGCTGGCCAATGATTCAAAGCCCGGGTGGCTCATAGTGGGAATCCCGCCGAAACTACGTCATAGATACCTGTCCCAACTGCGTCTTAACCCTTCGAGGGCGGCGGACGTGACTACTAGCACATCTGAAACATGATGAAATATCTATTTTTAGACCCCTGTAATGCGGGGAATAACCGACTGTCTGGGCTAGTATAAAAGCACAGAATCGGCACATTTGAGGGAGTTCGCTACTGGAAGTGCTAGAGGAAGGTGCTACGCCTGTGGAGAGAGACTGGTGAAGACATCTTGGTGACGTCAAAGTCTACTGTGAGGCGGCAGGCGGCTACCTGCGGAGCAGTGTTGGCGATACAAGAGGACTGCTGCGGCGGGCTGACAGGCGAAGAGGA
>PNEQ01069871.1:0-25171 GCA_003012365.1 Medauroidea extradentata | reverse complement strand
GTAGAGGATGGGGGCTTCAAATACCTTCGACAGATCAGTGTAATGCACAGCGGGGTTGCCTACGCTGAGTTTTCATTGCGCTCCCCTACGAAGACGGTACATTTCCGCCTACGGGTTTATAGTTAAAAAGTGCTTGTTTTGGCTCGTACTACCTGCCCTCAAGCGTTGTATCATGAATTAATATACACCCTGTATAAACTATACGAACTAAACAAGCCAGACTGTTATATTAAGATTATAAGAAGTTACTTAGACCACAGAACCCTTGCTGTCACATGCGAAGGGGCGACGTCAGACACGAAAACAATATATGCAGGAGTGCCACAAGTTAGTATCTTAGGCCCTGTCTTATATATATATGTGTGTATATATATATATATATATATATATATATATATATATATATATACATATATATATGACCCGATGACAGGCTAGTACAATTTGGCTGCTACGCCGATGACACAGTAATATTCAGTCGCTGTCATAGCCTTGAATTAGCAACACATAGACTCCAATCCGCCCTAAACGCCTACCAAAATTATTACACAAAGTGGAGGATAAAAATTACTGTAGGGAAAAGTGAAGCCATAGTCTTCATTCGTAGGAAGTTACCCCGAACAGCTGAGGGCCCCGAATTAACATTATTTAACGAACAAATGCCCCACAAAGACATGGTAAAATACCTAGGCGTCCTAATAGACAGATTCGACAAAATGAATACACCTTTTTGAACTTATCAAAATTCATAACTGCATTAACATGATCAAGAGTAAACATGTCTGAAGTTCAAGTTGAGACGAGTGTCTCATCAAGTCAGTCTACATAAAACTGCCAGTGTACACCTGCATTTAATTTCTGCAATTTATGTTAATATTTTAGGCCTGTTTTCAACACATTGTATCACCTGAGGGGGAATTTGTGTGTTTAGATTACTTCATACCTTGCTGTTACACACATGGCTGAGGCACAGCGAAGATTCCTGGCGAAGGACGATGTCTACACCAGCATGGCGACCCCGATTTTCTCGTCGTAGCTTCAAGACTTCGAGCAGCAAATAACGCGGGGTGTGTCTGCTGCTGTGCTCCATGCCTTCGCTAGCACTGTTTGGTCGTGATGACGTCGGTGCGCCCTGCGCTCATTGGCTTGGTATGGTCAGTGTGAACTCCATGTTGGTGCTTGCCGAAGATTGCCGAAGCTCGGAGCTGTTTTGAACGCCCGCCTGTCTGCTGATTTGGCGAGCCGCTTGACATCATCAGGGCGGGAGCGACACTGTCCAGAATTGCCAACTGCGGTTGTGGTTCAAGGTGCCGCCACATGTCCACCTTGGTGCTGCGATTTCTACGACCTTCTCCAAGAACATTCGAGATGCATCACCATTGGTCAAGAAACTCAGGGGAGGTGGCAGAGCTGGTATAAATACTGGTGCCAGGCACAAGAAAAGGCAGAGATGGCCGGGCGTTAGGATGGGCTAAGTTATGTATTTCATTTAAATTGGAGTAGACTGTTACTATGCACGACGAAGGTTCTATGTTATGTATAAGGGGATGGTTGAATGTGCGGTCACACAAAATTAAGTGTTTGCTCGTGTTCGCGGGGCCGAATATTAAGGTTATTCGCCCCGTTTCTTTATCAGGTTGTTTGGTTTGCTTATCTTTCGGAGGTATGTTTACAACCTGTCATTTCAATAGTATTATACCCTCGTTGGGTGTGTTTTCTCTTGGTGCTTTTTCGAGCTAGTAACAGATTCTTAGAATTTCCTTGTTGCTTGAGAATTGATATGTATATTTGTTATTGAGATTATTTGAAATCAATATGTATTTGAGAAAGATGTCTGTAAAAGGTTAAATTAGACCTTGATTATACTCTGTTTTACTTGGGGTCGCTATCGTAATAATGTGCAGATTGCCATATTTATACACTTCATTGTAGTATGCTTATTTTTGCTTTGTTGGCATTTGTTGTACCTGAAATTTTTTTCTTGTCAATTTGTTATTGAAAATCCTATAATGTTCTATTGTATATTCAATTTAGGGCGTTATTTATATTTAAAAAATTGAGAAAGTGTTTCCCACATTTATAAACGAAAAAACTTAATTCTATATTATAATTTCTTTATGAAATTTAGTTCATGGTACTCCTATAGCTACCCTTGCATATGCAATATACTTGTTTACCATTTTAATTTGTACTGAACCCAAGGATCAAGGTTTCAAAGTCATTCGGGGATTTTAGAATCATATAAAAATTATTCAATTGCCTGCTTTTAGGTTCCGTAGAGCTGAAACAGTTAATACGCTACTATTTAATATTTAGTATACATAAAATCAATAAGACATAGATATGCTAAAAATATAAAGGAATGTAAATTAAATTTTAACATTTATCTGCTACAAAAGGTATTTTTATGTATACATTATTTAAATTGAAACTGCCATCAGTGCACTTGTAGCTCAGTGGGCTAGGGCACATGTCTAGTAATAAAAAGGTTGCAAGTTCGAAGCCAACACCCGACAAACAAAGATTATTACTTGCTAAAAAAAATAAACAAAATCTTAAGGATGATTCTCTTATGTACAAACACATACGTATTCACCCTTAACAGCAACAACGACAGTGGAGCACTCTAGAGGATAGCAATGTAAAAGTTGAAACAAACATGACACACCCATCCAGGAAGAAACATGGCGGATGCCGACTGCAGTGCCACCTAGCTTCCATGACGGAAACAAATGTGACACCCACGCCACCTACCAGCCACCTATGTAAACAAACATAACCTCCCAGTGCACGGCGACTAAGGGAAATTTCGAAGGAAAAAAATTGTTACTCAACAAGTGACTGCTGAAAACAAAATGGAAGACACCACAAGATGGACGACATGATGTGACATATGACTTAACATATGGCATAACATGACACATGGCATGTGGCATAACATATGACATAATGTTCGAAATAACGTATGGCAC
The DNA here is from genome assembly GCA_003012365.1 of Medauroidea extradentata. NCBI lineage: Eukaryota > Metazoa > Arthropoda > Insecta > Phasmatodea > Phasmatidae > Medauroidea > Medauroidea extradentata. The sequence continues at coordinate 22,199 of PNEQ01069871.1, read as the reverse complement.
ATTACATGACAAAATGGCCGCAGTGCACAACAAAATTCAAGAATGCGGCCTTGCCCACATTCCCGCAGCTAGGACCCTCTGTCCCAACTCCGGTCTTTTCATACTACTATGGTGAATCTTTGCTTTTTTTAGTTCTGTAGCATAATTAATTTTAATATCCACCCGCATTTTGAAAGAAAATATTATGGAGTTTCATTATCAACGGGGTACTGCCACCAATTAGCACCTTCAATAAGCACACACTCTCAAATGCACACACACATATATATACACAAGTATGTACATGTGGATTTGTAGGTCTATATACATACATATATACATAAACACATACGCACATATACACGTACATACTTGTATCTATATATGAGTTCTTGCATACATACCTACATACTTGCATGCCTTCATCTATGGATACTTTTAAGTTCAAGACTACATGCCTACGAACATACAAATTTGGGTTTATTTTAAAGACAATATTGATTACGGTGTGTTTGCCATTGTTGGCCGCACATGCTCCGAGGATACGTATAGTAGGCAGTGGTTGTAGAGCAGGTCCCTATCATCTGGCAAGGACCTGCGTGATGACGAGGAGCGGGATCGAAGGAGGCTGCTGTTACTCCACGGACGGCCGCCAATTGATACAAATGTGTCTGGGCTGCCGCCCACGTCGTGGGTGCATGGCGCCGCGCAAGACAGGTCGCACTGTGGCGCCAGACTTCGTCCGGTCCGCACCCGCCTACGCCTCGTTTCTAAAGCCCTGCTTGCTCTCTGTGCTCCATTTACATCACAACCGAAGGAACTGAAAGGGGGAGGGGGATCAATTGGGACATATCCCCCCTCTTCGTGTACAAAAGAATAATTCCTGTATGCTCTTCTAACGAGAAAGATTCTTGTCAAAATATTATAATTACACGTATTAGTACTTATATGTTTTATTGAGATTAAAATTCTTTTAAACAACACATTGAATTTCGGTATTTCAAATTTTCCAGACGGGAAAATATCCTGTACCCTTAATATTATGATTGAGGAGGATACAACCAACACACAACATAAGGATAGCATTTCAATGAATATACTTAACGTTTATTAAATTTTGCACGAATAAATAACAAAGCAGCGTGCAAGAATACAAATCGATCCGTGGTTGGTTTTAGCATGAATATTTTGTGACCCCCTGATTAACAAACCCAGGCTTACTACGTGGCAACAAATTACGGTCATTTGCAACGAAAAAAATTTAAGGAATAAAAAGTACAATTTTGAAGAAAACATGGTTAAATATTCAGCCAACAGACCCGTTTGTATTTCAATTATGTAGGCACTCAGTGCGCTATTAAAGTGACAACAAACATTTAAAAAACTACCTTTCCTTAAAGCCACTTGAATTACGCAGCTCACATACGCACTTCATGAAAGCGTTTTAACAGCATAGAATTTATACAAGAACATACAAATATACATTAGACTTTTCAATATGATATGATACTCACGCAACAATTTGAATACGTTCACATTACCCTGCCATTCAGGAAATTTAGCTTACTACGATTCCCAAAGTTCGTAGTTGTGTGACATACGTCGCCCTCATGCATGGTTCCACGTGCGACCGTCACAACGGTCAAAATTCAGCAACGTTATTTCGTTTATCATTTTATTAATCATTTTAAACTCACAAGAGAAGTAACAATTTAAGAGACCACGAGGTTTGGACATATCCGCGAGCTCCAACTAGTAGGCTATAACCACATAATTATCATTTGACTGATAAGTCACAAGCAACTAAACCAGCTTGAAAGTGCACAATTATACAAAATCTACAACACTGTTAGAAAAATATTCTGTGAAATTACGGAACAGTACAGGAAAGAAATTATCCAGAAATCTTCGTAAAATAACGGATGCTCAATTTAGATAGATAACTAATTCCTCAGTAAAATTACGGACAATCAGTTTTCCTCACAAAAATTTATATTCTTTATATTATTGGTACACCATTTTACAGAATTCGACATCTTGACGCACCATTTGCTAATCTGAAAAATTCTTCGAATTTTCCAGATTTGAACCTACGACATTATGATTTCCAGGCAGACACACTAACCATTATTGTACCACAGTGACAGTATAGTTACTAAGCGAGTTCCATGCAGTGGTAGGGAGACCAACTATATGAGAGACAACATTTATTTTGACATCCTCACTTTACAGAACTTCATCAGTACCACTATGAGAAAAAATATGTTTACTCTATATAAATAAATAACTTTAAATGTGTATACCCGCTGGCGCGAAACGCAGAGAAGATGTGCGATATTTTTCAGCTGTGATAAGTTCCACGTAGTGACATGCATGACCGCCCACTGCACGATGGGTGAAGCGAGGAGAATAGACGATGTGCGTGGCCTCCTCGGAACACTTCAGTCACTTACTGGGCTGTTCTGCCCTTTGTCAGTGAGCGATACGAGTCCTTGGCTGCATTGCTCGTCGCTCCACATCTCTTCTCTTCGCGGCAAAGTGTGGACAACCAGGGAGCAGCGCTTCGCTTCTATTATCTTAGCTTGTCTTGTTTTCTCTTCGTTTCGCACCAGTGTGCATGCACATTAACTCTAGTAGTCATAGTGATCATGATCAATAACACCAGCATTTTTCTTTAATAAACACAATAATTTATGCTTTACAATTGCAGGAACATGTTTCCATGAATTTATAGATAGTTACAGTCAAACATCCGTAAACGGGCAATACGGACAATCTTCCGTAATCAAAAATTACAGAAGCCATTTCGGTAAAATTACAATACATTTCTGTAAATATTTCCGTGAAATTACGGAAATATTTAACAGTAAACAAATCGACATCATAGAAGATCGTTTCACCCAGACACAGAAACAACAGACTGACGCACGTCGGCGACGCAACCCTAGCACGCGCATCAGTTACACAAATAAACGAAATACATAGGAAAACTCCAAACGCTAGCCGAAATAGTGAAGTTTTACAAGCCGGTTGCGAAACGATAATTTGGAATTTTTCCTGCAACGAAGTTACACTAATACAATGAAGGCAGCCGCTCTGCACTTGATAGGGGGAAATAGTCCCCGAATACCCTAGGTTGCAACACGCGTACTCTCATGAGTATACAAGACGATGCACTTACGAGCAGAGTAAGTAGGGTAGTAGGCCAAGCCACACACCACGCCGACTCATTTGGCCAGAGAATAGCAAGCGGCGGAGATTTATAAATTGGTTGAAAGAAAACAAAATCAGGGCAGAATGTTTGCCAATCGCTTTCGGCGTTAATGGGTTCTTAAGGACTGTACCAACCTAGCTGCAAGATGCGAAGTTGAAATAAGAAGTCCATGTAAACATGAACTATTCTCAGTCAAATAACTGTAAAGGCAGATCTTTCTCCACACGAATGAGTTCCGAGTATAATGTATTTTCGAAATAATGCGACGAGCAAAGTCTTAGTAAAAAAAAAACCTTGTAAATTATTTTTAAAAACCTAGAAGATTCTATAGCAATGTGGGTTGCACCGAAACGAACAAAAAGCCGGTAGTGGCGTGAGTTATACGTAGGTTCAAAAGATGACTAGCTACAACGAATTAATATAACATGTAAATCCCTATCTTTGCTCCTGCCCGGAATCTGGGGTTTCACAAGTAAGTGCCTAGACGTAGTACCTTCGCGATTCCTGGTTCCGATCGTGCAAATTAGCCTTAGGCAGACGGAACTCTTAAGAGGGCGTGGTACGTAATTTAACGCTACAGCAGTAGGTTTCTTGAAGCCAATTTACGAAAATTAAACAATAGCAATCCTAGACAATAGTTTAAGCCAACGTTTTAAACAAAATTGTTTCCAGTGTTACGAACTTCTAAGGCACAATCTCTGACGCCGGAACCTCGTGCATTCAACTGCGGCGCAAGAGATCACGCGTAACGAATTAGAAATTCTGGATAAAAAAATTTACTCGTAAAGTTAGCAAATACCACTATACAGGATTGACATTTAGTATTTTATCCATTTTGACTTCGAAAAAAGTGTAGGAATCAATTGATGTTTCAGCGTTTATTTATCTACACGCACTCTTTAAGAAGCGTACAGTATGTACCGGATGTAAATGTCGAAGCTAGAGGCGTGGAAACAAGACTACCGCGCTAAGACGTGAAAAGCATCGCCGATGTTTTCGTGCTTCGAACTGAGTGAATGAACGATTTTAGTCAGTGTTTAAGGCGGAGGTATTTTCTACGAAAATATTCCCCGTGTGCCCATTGTGTCAACGAAAAGAAAACAAACTTCAGGCACAGACTAAAAAGTAATACCGACGTGAAATAAAATGGCGGCTCGTTTGATACGGGCGAACTTGGCCGCTTATTGGCTGCCCGAGGTTGTCGCTACAAGCCCAGTGTATGTTTGGTTCCTGCATGTTACTGCAGGTTTCCTATTGGTCTTGCTGCCGGCTAGCAGGGCGGCCGCCTTACGCTGATTGGCAGTAGGTGTTTCCGCCATGTTGCTGGTCAGGAAAGCCATTTTGCTGGCGTGTGTGACTGAGTTCGCCTTACTGTCGGCTATTTCACTTCTGTATTCCTAAATATTCTGTGCTTCAGGCAAGGTCGGAACCTCATTGTTATGACGCTACGCTCATTGAAAACACTGTTTCAAAGCCCTCCAACTTGGCTAAAAACGGCCTTTTCAGACTGCCGTACTTCAAAATGTACTAACCGGATGAACGTGAAACTCAGATTTTGACCTGCACTGAACTTAGTTGCAGACTTTCCACCAATAAAATTATATGGTCACCGCTTAGTGTTCCATAGTTAAAACCGTTCGGCAAGAAGCTTACATGCTAGTTCAGCGCTTGGCTCGTTGAGGCGACGCGGCGTTTGATGCGCGCTTCAAGGTCGACCTTACTGCTCCGTCGCTTTTGACCCTCTCACGCGCGGGTAGGCGGCGCCCTTAACATCGAGGTCTTGAGCGCTGGTGAGGGGTGACTTGAGGTGAGTATGGAGCAGCACCGGAATAAATGCGCGGGGGGAAACAGGAGATCCCCAAAAAACTCGCCGACCATCGGCATTGTTCGGCACGATTCCCACATGCGAAAATCCGGGACCGAATCCGCAGGGAATCGAACCCGGATCGCCTCGGTAGGAGGCGAATGGTCTGACCATTCGGCCACCACTAGAAAAAATTAGACGGTATATTAGAAATAATTTTCAAGAATACTGTGCAACAGTTTTTCTATATCTGCTCTCGTTTTGGAATAGAAACAATTATCGTGACAGCAGTAGAAATGATGTGTCATGGCCTTAATCAGAATGAGTTGTTTTTAATAATTGACATGAGTCCGTGTAATTATCAAGTTCCTAGATTTAAAAAAAAAAAAAAAAACTAAGACAATTCTTGAAGTCAGTTCAGAAGTTAATTTTGGACGGTTAAAAGCGACAACGGGCAGCTAAAAAGTCTCAGGGTATCCAAATTTTGTGTCACCGTACTTGCGAGTTGCCACCCCTGTTCCGGCCCAGATATCGTTCTGTTTAACCTGTTTATCGTCGCGTCAATCCTTTGCTGAATCTGGATGATGGATCGAGTTTAGATCCCGGAGTGCGCACCGGTCGGCTTCTTTGGCCATCCTTATCGCCTCCACTACACACGATAATGAACAAACGTGCTTTATGAAGGGGAGTGTTATCGGTGTTGCGGTAATCCGAGATTTAGCCGGCCGCCTTCGTGGAAGCCAGGTAGGGGCAGTTTTCAACCGCAGACTTCTAGTCTCATCGTCCCTGGAACACGATGAATAGCTCTTTTACACCGTCATTTCGAAGTAATCGTGATCGCTTCACTACTGTCAATTACGTATTCTCCACATATAGATTTTGCAAAATCTTGCAAAAGACTGCTCGCTTTTGGACAAAAAAATTAAGAAGGCTAAGAAAGATGTAGGTGTAGTCATGTTTATAATAGCGGTCATTACATTTAATGTAAAAAAATAAGTGAGACCTGAGTGATTTTCTTACTGCCTGTAGGTAGTTTTTAAATGTTATATGTTACGTTTATTTTAAATACATCTATTTTGATTTCGAAAGCATTTGCATTATATTTTTTCTGAAATCCTACAAAAATAGCACAATTTTATTGTGTAAATTATCCATACATTACAGGATGTTTCAGAAATACTTTTACAAACTTGAATGGTAGGTTCATTACACCAACGCAAGAAAGTCTTTAGTTCGGAAATCCTTAGTTTCTGAGTTATTAACGAAAGTTTATTTTAATGTGTTTCAAGGAAACTGGTAGTAAATGTAATGTTGTTAGATAATTGAACGACATTATTGATACAAGTATATTGATATATATCCTTAATTGTATCGTCTATGGCGGAAGTGGGAGTATTTGACAGGGTACGACGGTGCATATGCGTGTGCATGTGTACAAGGAAGCAAGAGTATGTCATTTCGAACATTTGCTGAGAGTTTCTGAAACTGTCATAAACTGAGAAACTTCCCTGGTATCATCCTTCAACTCCATTTGACCAGGGTCCTGAAAAATTCTAATTTTCTTTTAGTTACAAGCTATATTTCAAACAATTGTAAGTTCGTGTAATTTTCGTTATTTTGCTTGTTTGTCACCTCCTGGAGAGCGTTGAGCTAATAATAAAGAAGCAACTAAATGCATGTCCAATCATGTATCACTATGTCAGCGAGCAGCCAGTGCTTTGTTATTGTCAACTTCAGAACACAGATATATTTGGAGGCTAGTCTAAAGGTCAGTGAACCGCGAATTTTTCCCGTCCCTAGATATGAATCAGACTTGGCAGCGGCAGATCTGCTCAGTGCAATAGGCAAAGGGGAATTACTCGCACTTATGTATCTTTAGGACAATTATGAGTGTCTTTTAGTAAGAACCAGGTACAGTTAACTGTAATTAAATAAATATATTGTTAGTGTTTGGACAGCCAACATTTTTTGCAGTTAACAAAAACAATTTATTGGTGAACACAATATTTAACTATTACTAACAAAACGTTTCTGTGGGGAGTACCCGAAATATTTAACTGTCTGAATACTATAGCAAAATATTTTGTAGCTGTCAGAAAATATATTTGTTTTATGTTTCGGTATACAGTACACCACCAGAAATATTAGTTTGTAAGACGTTTAGTGAAGGGAAACTGTAGCATGGCTGTGTATCCATAAAGTTTAATTCTATATCCTTAGATCATGGTCACTAGAGGCAAGAGTTTCTCGCGGGAATATTGTTGTACTATTTGGTTTCGCTGCTGTACGTTCATATCGGCAGTTCTGCTTCATAATTGGAGGTACGTCAATTTCGCCGATTCATCTGGTAGTAGCCTAGATTTGCTCAGTCCTGTACACGCTCTGGATACGGTCGATTATTCATTGGCTTACAACACTACAAGCGATAGCTCGATGAATCATTTCCTTATTTACTACTGGCTTGCAGTAGTCAAACGCGTTTCGTGACAGCCGCCAGCTAATCACACACGTGATTATGAGGTACACTATAAAAAATTGTTTGTAAATTTTCCACACGTGCGTATAGGAGCGCTAAGAAAGTAGGTGTGGTAGAATTATTTCCCAGACATCCATGGTTGCACTCCTCAACTTTTTATAAAACAGTCAAATATATACTAAAGTTACCATACTTGTATTGTAACAATGGTAAAAGTTTGCATATTTACAAGGCAGAAGTGTGATAACTGTCCTACACTGTTTTACAGTGTATATATTTTTGGCGTTCAACCTGACCTGGAATGTATTTGCGAAATTGACGTACCTCTATTCATAATTATTGTGATAACAAGGTAACTGTAACAATATACGTCTGTATTCTGCCAGCAGAATACCAAGACATCTGAGAGTTATAACATCAAATCACTGTACATACACTCTAATAAATAGTTTGTAAATTTACCAGACGTGCGTATAGGAGCGCTATGAAAGTAGGTGTGGTAGAATAGTTTCCCAGACATCTATGATAACAATTCTCAACCTAATTATATAGAGTCAAATGCATACTGAAGTGACCAGACTTGCATTGTAACATCTGTAAAAGTTTGCATATTTACAAGACGAAGTATGGTAACTGTCCCATACTGTGTCTGGGATAATAACGTTCTAAACATTTTAGGAAGATTTTTTACAGTGTAGAGCGTATTTGTAGATGTGCACATAAACCAAACACTGCAAAAATCTGTTCGTCATGAAATCGTGGCTCTGATGATTACTGATTAAAACAATTATTTTGAGTGGTGCAAAGTTACCCATACTAGTGAAAAAAAGTACCAAGTTTACTGTACCGGAAAAATAATATATCGCGAACAGTTAAAACATCACAAAACAGAGGTAAACTTGTATTTTCGTCACTCTGCTGTGACCGTGAAGCAGCTTGATCGTACTTTACAGAATCACCACATATGAGCCTCACGGTCTTACACAGAAGACCGATAGGCGTGGCCAGTGAAAGAAGGGCTATAGATTGTTGGGTGAGTTCGAGGAGGGGGACGGATTACAGTCATGTTCGACTCGTGCGATGTTGAATATCCGTGCAGTTCTTCATAGTCATACATTATTTCAGTTATTTTACTGCGGTCAACCACTCAATATACAAATTACTGCAGCCAGGCAGCATTAAGTTTACGGCCTGCATATAAATGCGAGTTGAGACGTCTGTGTTGAGTACAAAGAAATAAAATTAAGATCATTTTAATATATATTTACAGATCTTGCATTGAAAGTAATATCAATACGTTAGTTGAGAGAAACAAAGACTAAAAATAAGGTTGCGATTTTGTTTAATTTTTTTAGTTAATTCTGTTGCCTTGTTTTCAATCGTAAATTGTGATTGGCCTTTGATTATTAGTACTACTTTTTTTGCGACGAAAAAGGCAATAAAAGTTTGTTTGCCAATTTTAGGATTGTTTTTGTTCGAATTGAGGCCTCGCTCACCAAAAATAAAATTCACGAACTATATACAAGCGTATTATTTTCCTTTAAATCTGACGCTAGCTTTTTATCGTTAACGGAACAGTTAATTGTTATGGTGGAAAAGAGTTTCTGATAAGAGGAATAAATAAAGTAATACTTGTTTTGTTGTGACTTGCAAGTAAATTCAGCAGATTTCCGATATATCAAACAAATGTCATCATTTTTCACTCGCCTGTCAGGCACATAAGCGTAGCAGAGATTGTGTGCTTAATTAATCATGTCACGATAGCTGTTTGCTGTATTTGTTCTAAATAATGAACGCTTCTGGTAGTACGCCTATGCTGATTGTAAAACTTCAGGTAAAATAGTGTACAGTGTTATTTAAGTATAAAATTAAGACACTACTTTAGTCAAATACTACGAATACTTTTATTGTTAAAATCACTTACATCCACTTTTATCTGAAATTCTTAAATACAAAATATTAAGTTATATTTTCCATTCGGTTACAAAAGAAATCAAACATTTTCTTTATCAGTGAAACTTTTTATTTCCGTACAAATATACGCTAAATATAATTATATCGTCAACTTCTCCTCCTCCTTTCATATGATGACATGCAACGAAATGAGCACGTGACACATAACATGGTTTTAAATAAAATATTTCCTTAAGATTAGAAATATAGAAAAATACGAATTCGTGCTACATAGTGTAAACGAAACGTGAAAGTAGCAAATTTTTACTTCAAGTAGGTAAAGACTGTTCCAGTGGATTCATCGAAAATGAACTGATAGTGTCGGTGAAGAAGTTAAGGATATTTGACGGTTACTAATATTGATTTATAATGAGTCAGATGTTTACGAGGCACTGCAATTAATAGTTTACTTTTTCTGTACATTGCTGTTAACAGTTATATCTGTGATGTTAGGAGTTGAAAAGATAGGAAAAAATTGTGGATATTTTTATTTGTTACATAGGCCTACTTCGTACTGTCCAACTTCAGACATTAGGTTGTTCAAGTGCGATAAAATATTAATAATTTTTTATTTTTACAAGATAGTGTTATTTTTTTGTAGACGATACTTGTGAGTCCAGTTTCTTTTTCTAGCGCGTATAGTTTTATCTTAACGTTGCGTTATTGCATGTTCTGCTGCCATGCAACTAGTGTAAACCAATTGACTTACGTACGTGAAATAATTCTCAGTGAAATTACATATCATGGGCTAAGTAGTAAAACATTAAAAAAAAAAACCGTGAATACCTTTGTATATAAAAAGTTTAACGATATGTTTTATTAAAAATAGAGATATTGAGGAAACACACAGAAAAAATGTATGGAAAAAGTCTTGTTTGGGATAATTTCTACCTATTTCGCTAGAGAACACGGGCAACGATAAAGTGAGTAAGATTTACGTGACCGTATGGCAATATCTATCGGATGCATTTTACGATAGTAAATAAATGTACAATAATTTCACTTCCAACAAAATTTTAGCAAAATTTTTTTACTGAGACCTGTATATTTACTTCAAAAACAATTTTTTTATAAAAATATCTCTGTAACATTGATTTGATGTGTTGAATTTTTTTTATTGCAGCTCACACGGACATTTTGAGAGGAATCTGAAAATAAAAATTGCTACATGACTTAGTTCATTTGTGATTAATTTTAGCAAAATAAAAGTATCTGTGTAAGGCTCAAACGTTTTCGCAAAGTAATTTTTGCACCAATGGCCTGCGGGCACATTGGTCGATGACAGAAATTTTTAACTCTCAACGAATCGCAGACGTGTAGTGTCTCAGGAGCCTTATTCTGACTAACGTAAAGACACACTGCCAATAACTATGAATATGAATAGAACTGCAGATGCGAACGTAAGGCACTGAAAGATTCTTGTGCAAACCTTATTTCGACAAAATTTCCGGTCACAAGTCATAGTCGATCTGTCAAACGAGTGTACGTTTCTCACATCTCTGCTGCTGGCATATATTTTTTTTTGTGGTCTGCTGTACTTTGTCATTTGTTTCCCAGGGTTTTATTTGCTGTCAACATTGATTTACCTTCATTCACTTTTTCAGTAGCCTAAATTAATACGTTGCTTCATGACAGTAATATATCGAATTTAGCCTAGTTTCTATAATATGTATCAGGTGTCTAAAAATGTCCATGTTTGTGGGGTGGACTTTTTAACGTACAGTATATATTATCTTTTAAAGAGTTGTGCAATGGGAGTGCATTACTGGATAAAGATTTTTGGACATATTCCATTGCGATATAAATGTCTGTCAAAGGAAACTAAAGACAATATAAAAACATAAACAAGTAGAGTATGGTTTAGTCAACATGATACAACACAACATAACATTCTACTCGTGTTCCTGGACCCTGTGTGTGTCTGCCTGAAGACGGGAACAGATTCCACTTCCCGAAACGTCGTTCTTCTGACTGAACCTGTGTTGTCTATCTTTGTGGTACCCGGGTTTTCTCTTTCTTTTCTTATCTGTTTTTCGTAGGTTTATTTGACCCGACTCCATTTATAGAACTTTCTGTTGTGTAAGTATCCCGTTAATTAAAGTATACTCTGCTTATTTTTTTTCTTTAGTTTCTTAAGTTTTCTTCGACAGACATCTACGTCACAATGGACTAAGTCTGAAAAACTAAATCCAGTCATAGAGTATACGTTCAAATGTGGCCCAAACGTAACACTACAGTTGTAATTGTAAGCGACGTAACTACTTCAGAAAAATGGAACAATTTAGTCAAAAAATAAATATCGCATGGGGAGCTTGAGTGTACACAGGACAAAGGATTATATCACGCAGGACAATGAACTCGCAAAATATTCTTTTCCCTACTTATTCCGGTCATTTTAAACTAAAATATCTTGATTACCGTAAAAAATAACTCTCACAAGCATGATACTTGGTAAATTTGTTCTACTTGGTCTCCTGAATAACATACTAAAAATCCTCGGGAAAATACCTTGTGGCCGAAAACATATTTTTCACACTTTTCTCAGAAACTATCGATTTTTATCAAATCATGTTTTTAATAAAAAAAAATGTTAAGCAGATTATTGTAAACCATTTTGACTAAAGTTTTTTTTATAAATGTACCTGTTACGACAGTAGTTACAGATGAACGATTGTAAAATGTATCAAACCTTAAATTACCCTTCTTCCAATATGGCGGCCGTAGCACGATGTATTTTCCAGGGGACTTTTAGTATGTTACTCAGAAGATAAAATAGAGTAAATTTACAAAGTTTCGAGCTTGTGAGAGTTTTTCAAAATGACCGTACTAACTGGGAGCACATGCACGCTTCGCCGCTGGAGATGATAGTGTGAATATATCTGGCAACACTGAGAAGAAAGAGCGCGGCTGGGTTATCAGACGTTGTCGGCAAACACAGCGGTGCGTGTTGATGCTCTTCGTGTTGCGGCACACCCGCCCGGTGCCCACACATCGTGACATCTTCGTCTGTTGTGTGGTCCCGCCCGAGATAACTCCAGCTCTCAGCTGCCTGGGAACAACAACTCCTCAAACCTCAGCTGTAACGTCTGTTGTCTCCTCGATTAAATCTCCTCCACGACTATGTCAACACTCGTGTGAATTACAGTTCCAGCAAACACATGCGAGTACTGCGGAGTAGCACGTCATGCTGTTAACCAACCTTGTCAAGTTAAGACTCGGCATCAGTCACCATATTGAATAATTTTATTTTTCGCTCTTCTAAAATTCAGAGAAGAAAAGTGTAAAATGTGTTACTATATCACTTTTAACGTATATTTAAGCCCTAATTTATTAGTCGAGCAGTTTTTTTATATTCTTAATTTGCTCGACTGATTACAACTTAATATACGTTAAAAGTTCAACAGCGATGCTTTAATTGTAGCGTAAGGTGAATAGAATTGATACTACAGTGACACATTTTACAGTTTTCTTCTCATAATTTCATAACAGCGAAAAATAACATAATCCAATATGGTGGATTATTCCGAGCCCTAAGGGCACTGCCTACCTTGAAGACACGGCACGGCGGGAGCAAGCATAGGGTTTGATAGTTTAAATGATTTTCCACCTACTCAGTAACGGTTGAAGTTGTACATATGCCACCAATGATTTTTTTGTTCGTCTCGGTGCCGCGTACATTGCTATGGATCGAGTAGGCAGTTTTTTTCAATACCCTGAAAATTGTGGGCAAAAAAGCATTTTTACACACAAAAACACACGAAAATGGTTATTTATAATTTATTCTACGCAATTTTATTTACGTAGCAATATTCTCATTTTCTCGGCGCGGAAAATGGGTTTTGTCCGGCAGCAATATCACACAAGGTGACCGAGTTCCATTGAAAATAATATAACATGTAAAACCATATTCTTTCTCCGCCAGGGCTCCGAAGTAGGCAGCGCCCTTAAGGTGGCCGCCCACCCCATGCTTCAAATGCGTTGCAGCGTGTTCGTAAACAAGGTTTTTTTCTACGAAAATATTCCACGTGTGCCCATTTTCCTAACGTAAGAAAAGAAAACAAACTTCAGACAAGGTCGGAACCTCATTGTTAAGACACCACGCTTATTAAAAACACTATTTCCAAGACCTCCAACATGGCTAAAAACGGCCTTTCCAGACTTCCGTTCTTCAAGATGTACCAACCGGATGTATGTGAACCTCAGATTGCGACCTGCACTGAACTTAGTTGCAGGCTTTCCGCCAATAAATGCCGCTTAATCTCCCATAGTAAAAACCGTTCGACGGGAAGCTTGGACGCTAGTTCAGCGCTTCGCTTGTTAAGGCGACGCGGCATTTTATGCGCGCTTCAAGGTCGGCCTTACTGCTTTGTCGCTGTTAAGTCTCTCACTCTCGAGTAGGCGGCGCCCTTAACTAATAATCTTTCTCTATGGACCAACGAGTTGTGATTATTCCTATTTTTAAGGTGCCCACCTGCCCTGGCCGCCAAGCGGTATTCAGATCTTCGGCCGTTACCACATTATTCGAAATCTGCTTATTGAACACGGGTTATATCTGCTTAGGAATAGCATTTAGAGAACGTTACACGTGTGCACACCCATGACATATTCACCATTACTCATTACGACTTTTTTTTTCTGACGAAAGGCATACAATTTTTTCTGCAGAATATTTGTAAAGGTGTAGGCTAGAACGATACACCTTTACCGTTGATAATACGTCATAAAATAATAGTAGTATGATCACAGAATGATAGAGGCGAGGTGTCGGCGAGAAGTAATGCGCCTAGAGGCTAGAATGAAACGTTCTGCGCGAACTGTGCCGCCCTTACAGCTTCCGCACTTCTAGACCTTGAATGCGCACAATGCGTTCACCTAGGCGGCCATCTTGAGCTATGTGGCTACATACCGAGCAAAGTGGTGAAACGGCAACACGTTGGACTCGTATTGGGAGGATCTGGGTTTGTTTCCCGACTCATGCCAAGTTGATTTCGGTTTTCCTTGGTTTCCCAAAATCGCTCCAGATGAATGCTGAGATGGTTTATTAACATATCGCACCCCCAACGCAGTACCAACGTAACTCAAAATATTTAATTTTGATATAAATGCAGTTATTACACATCCATACTTTCTGATTTTTGGATGATTACAGTGTTGTATAAACATAACACAATATATGTTGGGTATTGCACTGAAAAATAAGTTATGCTGTCCACCCTCATGCTGCATAAATGGTGGAAATGTTAGTCTTGCCACTAATCATTATTGTTACGTGGCAAAAATGCTAAAAATAAAAATTTTTATTTAATTTTTGAAATGCTTTTCTTTGTTATGTTATAATTGCATTAGACAGAGAAAACTATCACGTAATTCACTACATATATAACTAAAAAAATGGTGATTTTTTAATAATATTAATATGTTATTGGGTGTGCGATATGTCACGGTCGGCACCTGTACTAGTCCTTGTGTAAAGTTGTGTGTATCCGTCTCTAACGACCTCGTTGTCAACGATTAGTTAAGTCCTATCAATAATGTCGTTATGAATTTTGAAATGCAAGAGGCTTGTTAGGAACATAATTTTTGACCCTCAAAACGGTTAAAAACTGATTCTTCAGACTGCATTTTCTGGGAAAATAACTATCGGATTAAAAATT
Organism: Medauroidea extradentata; assembly: GCA_003012365.1. Taxonomy (NCBI): domain Eukaryota; kingdom Metazoa; phylum Arthropoda; class Insecta; order Phasmatodea; family Phasmatidae; genus Medauroidea; species Medauroidea extradentata. Next base: position 7,119 of record PNEQ01069871.1, on the reverse strand, counting down.
TAAACGTAGAAACAGTAACTTGTCCCTGATACAAAAATATATGGGCACTATTCTAAAGTTCATTTGTTAAAAGAAAATAGTAATAAAGCGCCGCATATCAGTTGATAAGCTTGCGCATAAAGGTGATACTACATAATCGTACGCCGGACAGCAGCGCCCTTAACGCTCCATGGAATTTCGATCTAACACACACAAGCGCAGCCTATTTAGAGACCGTCCTTAATCTAGAACAATACATCATCAACATGTTATGTTATCTTGTAGTTTTTAAAAATTACTTATCAATTTTTAAACTCTGGCGAATCCATTCTAATTACTAAAGCTAAATTTATCTTAGTATTGCACAGCCTTTCTAATAGTGCACGAGTTGCGAACAGAATCAGCTATAAAAGAAGGTAAAGTGTAATGGAATGTCATTTCAATCTTTTAGAATACAATAATTGTCTCTTGAATAAAATTAATTTGGTGACGTATTATATAAACATTCATGGAAATTATTATTACATCTATAGTTGTATCATTCTGAGAATAATTTTGGGAATATAATTTTGCAGATCTTGTCGCCTCAGAAAACCATGCAAGACAAAATAAATAACAAAGAAAGCTAGCTGGCATTAGTTGCAGGCAGAATACACACACGTACATGTACGTGTAAAGAGGTTGTTACAGCATTGCTAGTCAATATTTTAGGGTAACAGTCCTCAAATATAGATGAACAAAGTATTTTATATGGACATAGGTCAGAAACCACACCATATCTGCACTACAGTTCGCAATACACGACGCACGTCATTGCAAATATTATTGACAACTACATACCGGAAAAGTCGTATTAATTGGACGGTAGTCATTGTACGATGTAGTGTTCCACAGAAATAAGATCCAGTTCACACGCCATGAACTATACGTAATGAGATATTCACAGTAACGGCGTGTTATCGGGTTTACGTTCGTATGACATATTTCATTCCTTTAGACGTGAGGAATGTTCATCCAAAATATTGACATGGAATTTTCCAACCACCTGTATACAGCAAGAAATTATGTCGCGTACAACACTAAGAAACACCAACAAGTAAAAACCGAGAGAAACACTAAACTAAATAACCCGAATAAAACTTCATGACAAACCATTTAAATAGAACAGACAATTTCTGGGACGTAGTCCAGAATTCACAAAAGACTGGGTGACTTCAGTGACGTGAGACTACAACTTTACAGAAACGAGAAAGTTGAAATCCAAGCAACTTCCAGAAGATTTTTTATTGGCTACAACTAAAGGTGTCTTGTTTCAGACAATCGAAATTCAGGTATTTTACGCCACTGCTACTCATAAGAACTTCGTTATTAATATGCCGGTCTGTAGCAAAATATGCAACTGTTGGTTTTCTGGTAGGCTTAAGTAAGTATGTGTGTGTGTCTTCTATAGGGAACCCACTGGGCCAGTCTTTTCAATTTTATATTCAGTGACGCAAGAAATTTTTCCGGTTGTTTCTTGCACAAAATCAACGTACACTTTTTTTTATCACGCCATAGAAATTTGGTTTCATTTCCAGCACTTTATTAAATTGTACCTATTTTTATTATGTAATAAATAAGTGTTTCTTATGCTATACGGCAACAAACGACAAATTTTCTTTGCTCTTTTATGGCTTAAAAAACTTTCGTATTTTACAACTGATAATTTTTAAAATTAGCTTCTTTATCCAAATCTCCGTTTCTTTAACCGTTCGTCTTTCATGTTCGGTACTTTGACAGTAATTTTATCCAGTTTAGCACAATAAACAGTATTACTACAAATAACTATGTCTCTGAACCACAACGAACTCTTTATGTTTCATAATACATTCCAAACCCACTAGCCCAGCTTAGCTTCTCCCAGCATCCCGTTTAGCTTGGATTTAAAAAAATGTATAAAAATAGTGTACATATATTAATTTATTTAATTTCACAATTGTACAAAATCTAAAACTAACTTATGCTAACTGCATGTTTGTAAATACGTTTAATATGAGCGATTGACCTCTTCTCTTAAATTGCGCTACGCTTCGCTGAACATGTACCTCAACAGAAAAATAGATTGAAGGGATACTGTAGACAGAAAAACATGAAACATAACACATTAACACAAAATATATTTTAATAGAAATTATAATCATAAAATGCAGTATAGGGTTGAAAAGCCAGCTGTTTTCTCATAAAAGTCGCAGAACCACACAATGCAATACAAAATCTGATTATCTAAACAAAGCTGATGGAATTTAATATAGTGAACTAATGACTAATTTATATTTAATTTTTAAAAATAAATTTTTACAAACAATCTTAACTAAAATACCATGTTAAGGTAGGCCTACTCAATGAATTTCTATACATCATTATACAATAAATTTAGGGAAAAAAGCGGATCCGTTTTCAACAGTGTCATAAAAACCAGATGTAAGTTTTAAAGTATGTCTAAAAATTAAAGTTCTTTAGGGAGTCAGGGTAGATGTGTTCTATATCAATCGTAACAGTCCGTCTGTTTAGTTAGGTAATCCTCGAAAGAACGTATTCTGGTGTGTTACTCTGGTCGGAAAATTCCACGTAATCTTTCGCCGAGCTTTTGGTCTGTGACAACAACGCATTCAATCTCTTGAAAGTTATCCACATTATCTGCGTTTTACAACCGACCATAAACTTTTATGAATGTATACATAGCTGGCGCGGTTGTAATAATATTAAGGTTGAGATATCAGTTGTGCGGCACTCCCTCCGGAGTGACGGGGCAGGAGCGCTATTGGTGGACGGTGTGAGAAGGGAGGGGGAGGGAGGGTTAAAAATACAGGAATCGTAAATCAGGATTGAATGCAGGAGAAATAGATTACTGTATCTACACTTGAACGTAGCGTCTCTACCTACCAGAGAGTTACAAAGCTTCAATCACCACTATATAGCATGACCCATGATTTACTACGAACAGTTCGCGACAGTATAGGAAATCAGATGTATTATTTCAGTCACGTGGGCATACCAGGTGTAGAAGTCAGCTCATTATAGCACTTTATACGTATATGGGAATGTTAGTAAGAGATTATGGTCAGCGCTTAACATCAAGGACTTAAGCGTTGGTGACGGAGGACATGAGGTGAGTATGGAGCAGCGCCGGAACGAATGGACGGTGGAAACAGGATATCCCCGAGAAATCCCACCGGCACGATTCCCACAAGCGAAAATCCGGGGACCGACCCCACCGGGAATCCAACCAGGATCGCCTTGGTGGGAGACGAATGATCTGACCTTTCGACCACCGCGGCCCCACGGGATTGTGGTTGTACATAAAGATATGTAAATGTTGCGTTATTATCTGACCACAAACTGGACTCCAAACTACTGTACGGACACTTGACTTCTGCTTTGACCGACAGTTTGTGTGGAGTACCAGAGGAACCTCGTCAACCAACGATGTAAGGTCAACTGTAAAATGTCCACTATCGTGTAATGAAGGCTCACATACGAAGTCCCGGAGCCAAATACCTCACTGTTTGGATGAGTACACGCCAGTGTCTATACTGTCGCCAAACGATACCGCGAAATTTGCACATCTCTAGTGACAGATTATAAATTGTAGTTCGAAAATGCGTCTTCAATTTTTCCGTAAAGACAATACATTGGTGGTTCTTTATAAAGTGGCTAACCTAAGTAACAGCCAATGTCTATAGATGGCAACAATTTCAAAAGTTTAAGTATTAAGTCTCAATAAATAATATTTTTTAAATTATTATTCTATACAAGTCTACAAATTCGCTCACTTTATCGCGAACCTCGTATACCTTGAAAATCAATGTCAAAATTTATTTGTTTATTTTATATATTTGGACGCTTTGCAAGCTGTCGAACACCAGAAGGCCTTCGTAGAGGAACAGTTGGAAACGGGGTTAGGAGTCGGCCAGGGTCTGTTAAGAAACCATTCCAACGTTTCACTGGAGTGATTTCGGGAAACCCTGGAAAACCTAAATCAGGACGAGACGGAGATTAAACTCGAGTCCTCCCGAGTGCGAGGCAAGTGTTTTACCAGTGATCGATCCCCTTCGCTCGATTGCCTTCAATAAAAACCAAACTACTCGTTGACAAACGACTGAACTCGAAACAGTGTCTAGGAAATGAAAGATCTTAATCAAACAAATTCAGTTTTAATGGCAGTATTGGAAATATATTTCCTATCTACTTTCAATACGCTTTCTTCACACAAAATCAACCCTCTCCGTCCTGACTTAGCGTGTATAATCTTCCTCAACAAGAAATGAATATCTTGTTCTTTAACCAGCCTAACTCATTCTCCTTGACCGATCCGAGTGGCATAGCTCGTTCAGTTGTAAAGTGAAGTTTCTTAAGTGAGAGACATGAGTGTATTCTTGTCGACATTTGGTGTAAATAGTTGCGGTTATTTTAACATCTCAAGACACCCGCATGCTGGCCGTGTGATTGTATGAGTGAAACACGTCGCCAGGGGCGATTTTAACAGGCTCACATAGTGCGGTATCGCCTCTATCGCAAGACAATGAAACAGCGTGCAGTGATATCGTAGGACACTCGCCTGACTGTGACACTTTCAGTGGTGACCCCATCTTTTTATTGGTGGAATGTTTTAAGCAAAGTCCATTGCATGTTTATCGAGCAGGATCACACGAATCACGTGAGAAGTTATTTTGAGACTTTGAGGGGCTCCTATAAATGATTTTTCTAATCGATGTGATGTTTTGAATCTACCTTTAAGACATACTTTGAAGTGTATTTTATTTTCGTACATTGATACCATAGGCACACGTGGAATAGTATAGTTTAAAAAAACGTACTTACTAACACGCTGCAACACATTTTAAGCTCGTGGTAGGCCGCTCCCTTAAGCCAGCCGCCTACCCCACGCTTCAAATGCGTTGCAGCGTGTTCGTAAACAGGTTTTTCCTGCGAAAATATTCCACGAGTGCCCACGCTCGTTAATAACACTGTTTCCAAGTCCTCCAAAATGGCTAAAAACGGCCTTTTCAGACTTCCGTACTTCAAAATGTACTAACCGGATGAACGTGAAACTCAGATTGCGACCTACAAACTTTCCACCAATAAAATTATATGGTCACCGCTTAGTGTTCCATAGTTAAAACCGGTCGGCGGGAACCTTGCACGCTAGTTTAGAGCTTGGCTCGTTGAGGCGATGCGGCATTTGATGCGCGCTTCAAGGTCGACCTTATTGCTCCGTCGCTTTTGAGCCTCTCACGCGCGGGTAGGCGGCGCCCTTAAGCTGTAACCGGCATGAATACCTGATAATATTTCAAAACTTCTTTAAAATAAAACATTCTAAAAGCCGCTGGCGGGAGACATCGTGGATTCAGTCTACAAATGAAGCCGGAATAAGTGGACAAAGGAGTGATTTTCTAATGCATTGGGAAGGAATGGTTTCAGATAAAACGTAGAAATGCTGTGCATAATGGTACTTCATTAAAATTATTCTTTTTTACGTTATCGTTATTTTGGAAAAACCATTAGCGTTACGTTAGTTATCGCCTTTTTAGTAATTTTAATTACATGTTTTCTTGTAAATTAGGCAGCTTGTCAAAGTCTAGTATTTTTTACTAATTTGTTACTATCAATTGTAAAGAAAATGAAACTGATATAGCAGTTATTACTGAATTTAACTTTCTTTGACAGTGTACGAAAATGCCATTGTTATGTGTAAATTATTTTTGCCTGTCTAAGTCGACGCGTTACATTAAAAAAAAACCTGCAGAAGCTCCCTTTTAACTCCTTTTTGATAGCGTCTCTGCTCAATGAAGCTCACAAGTGAATGTTAGACTGACATACTCGTTTAGTGTCCCTTCATTAACTCAAGACACAAGTCCTTCCGTTGTATCGCTAAATTATGGGACTGCTGTGATCCTACCGTTCTTACTGGTGAAAAGTTTATTACTAAGTACGTTGTACAACCTTCTATTAGTATCGTATGAATATGAGCAGTAGAATTTGTGATAAAGGTGTCCTAAAAATCCGTCTTTAGTTTTGTTGGAAGGTTGGGAAACAGCACTTTCAATCAGTGTGATGTTTCGACAGTGATAGTTCTTCTCTGAAGTGAGTTTAATTTTCCTAGAAAAAAACAGTATGGGAAATCACATAAATAAACGTGCATTTCTAACCAGATGCAAACAAGTTTGGCAACCATGTAAGTGGACCCCTTAAGATCGTTCAATTCCTCATTATAATCGTCACATTAGTAATATTACTTTTAATAGTTTTATGCAACAAATACATGTCTCTCTAAGGCCCAATTTACACCAAAAATAACAATAACAATATTTCTTACAAAATGTTACTACAGAAATGTTATCAACAAAATGTGAGCTAATGTACACTCTTTTATAGCAATGTTGATATAAAATGTGTTGTTAACGTTGCTGAAAACACCAATGTCACTAACAAAATTGTAAGAATGAAAACGGATGTTAATAGCAAAGTTGATGACAATAATTTCTACAACATTGCTTATAACATTGCTAGTAACATTTGTTACCAAAATTCTCTGATCTAAACTATCATAGAATCGGTCGGAAAAATAATGTTATCAACAGTGTTGGTGACAAAGTTGTTAACACGTTTCTTAAATTCATAACTTTAGTTGCTAGCAAATGTTTTCAACAAATTGTTGGTAACAAATGTTATTAACATTTTTTTATATATTAACAACAGAATGTTGGCAACAATGTTGATAACATGATGTTAGCAATAAAGTTGATAACATTATGTCAACAATTTTCAAGCATTTTTACAACACTGTTAATAACTTTGACGAAAACATGTGTTATTAGCAATGTTATCGTTAGTGCAAACTAGTCTTAAGGGCGCGGTCACCTCAGTTTTCAACGTCTTTTTAATTTTTATATTTTACCTGATATTTTTTTGACGTGACAACGTCTTATAATTCGATAGAGCCGGCTGCACGCACGAAAAAACATGACTCATGCGGCGTTACCTCGCTCTGAGGCGTTCCATGTAAGGCTTGAAGTGCAAGCGAGAGCGCGGAACGAGCGACAAAGAAGTACAATCGGCCTTTGCGTTCGGCAGCGTTCGACATCCGTCTCTCTCCTACTT
>PNEQ01069870.1:0-25172 GCA_003012365.1 Medauroidea extradentata | reverse complement strand
TAATAGTATGGTTAGAGAACTTGAATTAATGTTTCAAACATATAGGCAGGAGGTAATGAAAATTAAGACTTCGTTGGATATAATAGCTACAGGGAAATTACCCACAATATTGCTAACTCCTGGCAAGTTGTCTAATATATTAAAAGAAATAGCATTGAAACTTTCATCAGATAAGACATTGATAGCTGGTACAGACTTAAATCAAGTTTATAATTATTACGATGTTACTATGGTTCATGCTCTTGCAACCCCTGATAGTATTCAGCTAATAATAGAATTTCCTTTAAAGTCAGCAGGTATTTTTCAATTTATAGAGCATACCCTTTTCCAGTGTTTGAAGAGAAGCTAGGAAGACATATACAAATAATACCGACTCATCCTAATATGACGATTTCGGAAAATAGACAATTTTACGCTCTTATGTCAGAAAGTGATATTGCTAAATGTAAAGGTGGAAATAATGTAGTATGTCCGGCAAATCTTCCAACCTTTTCAACACAGGTTCCGAATTGTTTGATTAATTTGATGTTGAACAAAGTAGATCAAGATTATAATCTATGTAAGAGAGAAGTCTTAAGTAGATCATTTTTACCAGTTTTTATCAGATCGGTGGATGGTAGTAGTTGGTTGTACTCAGTCCCTAAGTCAATGAAAATAACTAAGGTTTGTTCAGAAAGTTTGGGTGAAAAACACGTAGTAGAGGAGTGGATCTCAGCTCAGGGGACAATATCTCAGGTAAGCAATTGCATGATTATAAGTGATAACATACAGTTACTACCTCATAGCAATAAAATAACTCATGTAAAGTATAATTTAAAAGAAGTGAAGTTTCCAAAAGTTAACACTTTGTTGACAAGTGAAGAACATGATGAAATAAATTCGAGTAATGATTTACAAATAAATATTTCAAGTATAAGTAATGATAAAAATGTAGACATTCTTCACATGATTTCTGAAGTAAAGAATTTGAAGAATCAAAGAATAATTGAGGTGGAAACAAAGAAACACGTAAACCACATGTTCATCATCCTGGGAATGTTAGGAGTTCTGCTAATCATGTTATGTTGGAGAAGGCAGATCATAGAGATGTTGTCGAGATTTCTTCAGAGATACCTGCAACGAAGATGACTCAACGCAGCCCGTGTCTTGGAGTCCCTGGGTCAAGCAGATGACATCGAATTGAGTACCAAACCAGGTACACAACAACAAAGACAGCAGCAGCAGAATCCTGTTCCAGTTCAGCGTGTGCCTCCCAGTATAACTACTTGCTTCAAGAAATAAGGTGTAGTGAGTGAAAGTGTTTTATATTGAAAAAAAAAAAAAAAAAAACAGAGTCTAAAATCAAAATAAAAATCAGTAAAGTGCTACGAAAGTTGAAAGAAGAAACAAAATGTATGTAAATAAATTATTAACCAATATAATCAACATATATAAAATAATGAGATAATCAAAACAAACATTATTGAAACCAATATTGTCGATTATTGAAACAAATATCTGTAATCATTTATCAAATTGCTTATTATTTGTGTATTGTTTTATGCTTTGCATTGTACTCTTATGTGTCCTTATGTATTTCAGAAATGATCATATTTTTGAAGTGACCAAAAAGGGTAATATCAAAAATTTAAAGGAAAGAGAGATCAAATAACCCCTTTGAAAATTTTGAGTAGTTAATAAATTCGTTATTGATTAATTTAAACCTAGATTAAGTCCTTGATAGTTAACTTTGCTTAAGTTTTTAAGAATGATATGGAAAACAATTTCATACATCAAGCAAAGAAGAAAAAGAAGACATCGTAAAGAGAAGACGTCGTGGATGGTTTCACATTTCTCACATTCTCAAAAGACACATATTTGAAAAGACTTGTCCATTGTTCAAATCTTTTGAAAAAGGAGGAGTGACGTAGTGGCCCAGCTAGCTCCTGGCCTCACTTCAGTTCTCGGGTCGCAGAGCGTGCCGAGCCTATCTAATCAAACCACACTTCCTCTGGCAGCCCGCAGACATCCGTCAACGCTGATTACCACTTCCTATGATATTTCCCAACTAACCACACAACTGGCGTGCCTCGTGATAGTGATATCACACTGTAGTTTCCCCGGACGTCTGTATCGCCGCACACATCCTGCCAGACATTTCCTTCCACGTGCGCCCAGATTCAAATAAACTTCTATCGCTGAAAGCAGCATCCTGTTGACGCCAAATTATTAACCATGTACTTCCCCACTGGAGGACTGGGAAACCCCTTTCTGACCACACACTCGATAATATTGCATCAGATACTTGTTCTGGCTAATAGTGTGAAACCACATGTTATCTCTATATGAGATATCGCTTTCCTGTTGGACTCCTTTATATACCCTGCTTCTACAAGGTTGGACAGACAGTAGTCATCAAGCAGTAGTGAGCTACACTTCGCTGCAAGCTGCCTAAGACGACTCCCCTGCGCTGGACTCTACTACGCTTCGTAGATAGTTAGAACATATCAATATGAGATTGTTTTCCTTAATTTTGATAGTGATAGTAAAGACATCTCTCTTTTCTTCAATTGAAGGTCACAGTGAGTAAATTTATGTGTTTATAGTAGAAGCTTTGATATATTGTAATAAATTGCTTAATTAGATATTTTTCTTTTGTTTCTTTATTGTTTGTGATGCCATACCGCTCGGGCACCACAACGCAGTTTGAATAGAATAAAATAGTTATCTGACTAATGCTGGATACATAACCGTGTTAATATGTTACGGTTCCTCCAAAGTGGTTGCTTATTTTTCACGTATAATACACACTATTTTCAATGTCGGTGATGGAAGTTAACAGATCCATTGATCAGTGCTGCCACTAATGCATCATAAGGTAATTTGATCACGTCCTGTTGTTTTAAATGGTATGTTATTCTGCCACCTGTTTGGCATGTGTTACAAATATTGGTATCATCGTCTGTCAAAATATGGAATTCTTACGTGGGATAGACAGTAAAGATGGGAAGGGCAGGTGATAGAAGAAGCTTCAGAATACAAGTACCTAGGCATAATGATGCAGAGTTGCAGAGTGACTTAGGGTGGGGAAGGCAGGTAGAGAGAGTGGTGTCTAAAGTGAGAAGAGACCTAGGTAAACTGGGAAGGGTATTGAAGGTATTAAAATTGTAGTGAAAAATGAGGCATATATTACAGTGGTACAACCAATGTTAGAATATGCTGCAACTAAGTGCTTTCTGATCAACTCTCTCCAAATATTTTGTTAATTAACTAGTGTATTATGATGTTATATACAAATTATATACAATAAATGGATACAAACCACAGAAATTAATAACGTAATCACTAAATTATTGCTCACATAGACGTGTTTTTTGAGGCAACCATTTAAAGGTCTCGCAAACATTAATGACTCAGTGTATGTACTATTCTAAACCATTTCTTTGTTACTTTTTTACAAGATATCAGACTGCTAATGTGGTTTGCGAGTAGAATAAGTATGTGCTGTACACATGGCCCAAAATATTGTTTAATGAATAAGTCATATGTCCCTTGAAAATACAGCTTCAAACTCGCCAATTGCCGGCTAGAGTACTGGCTGATGACATTACTGCGGCAGCCATGTTGTGACGAACTGTTTTCATAGGCGTTTCAAATGTTATATGCTCTAATGGCTGTAATTACCTCATATCACCTCCAAATTAAAAAGTTTCTTGTTTTATTGGCTGGTTTTTCTATACAGGTTATGCATATGCTCTCAGTGAAATTTGTGAGAAAGGCCCTTTTTGGCAACTACTTTTATGCAATAGCCCTGTTACACTCGGGGCTTACTCTTTTTGTTAAGGTTAGTTTTAACTCACACTGTTATATTTAATTTCAGTAGACTTCTTAAAAGTAGGCCTACTTACAGTTGGATTATTTATGTTAAGAATGCAGATATACTGCAACAATTTTCAGTGGGAACATGTTTAAGTCAGGTAATTGCAGTTACTTTTTCTGATCGTACTAACAGTGCAGATTTGTAAGTCTTTTCAATTTCCCTGTTTTACGCCACTTTTTACCCTTATTTGCATTGAAGACATAGTTTACCAGGTGCTATTAACCCAATCCCTTGCATTTTCCTGGAAGTACTGGCTATTGTTTTAATGGTATTTATGTAACTTACGTGCTGTAGGCACTGCTGTAGCCTATCATTAAAGATTTAATGTTCTTTTGACTAGCGATAGAGAAATGGCAATTGTCGGGTTTTGCAAGGTATTCATGAATGTTCCGAATCATTGTAATTCTTACTATTCATATCCATACTAGCGTATACTGCATTGTCAAATGAAGATTTAAAGTAAAAGCTATGTTCCCTTTTCTTCCGATAATCTGTAGTGACCTTGGCAAGGATTGTAGTGGGGGTTTTGCTTGCCCGGATATAAGTTACTATGCAAAACGTAACCATCTTAATACCCTCTACAAGCCCTTACATTGTGTAACAGGATTTTAGTTACATTCTGTACACAAGCATCATGTATGACAATAAAGTACACTATCATGTACATAATTATGTACACTGGAAGTATATAAACTGACTGAACATAGAAAGGTGTAAGAGAGCCTACATGAATGGCCCTTAAGCGAATATTGATCCTTTGCCCACATTAATAACTACAGTTAGTGTACGTATTGCTAGCCATGTGAACTGTGAGCTTGTTATCGACCATTTAATTAAGAGTAAGGTAATGAAAATTAATAAAAATTATTTGAATTAAATATTTCATAACTATCCAATTACTAAGAATCAAAACAAGCACTATTAGATGTTACTAAGATGTTGCATCGCTCGTAGAATGAAGTACAATGTAGTTTATTTAAAAAAATATACATTTTTAAATGTGAGGATGTTCGTATAAATTATAATTGAATGCTCATAATGAATCAGAACAATAAAAGTTCAACAAAATGTCCTCGGAGGATAGAAAGTTAAAAAGGCGTAACTGACTTGCTGTGAAGTAGTGACGAGGGACGGGTCACTAATGGTAAAAAATGTTGCATTCAAAAGGTAGATTCACCCCAAAGGCAAAACAGCTAATACTGCTTCAGCTTCCACTATGGGTAGGGAGATATAAACCAGGCCAGTCCGAGAATGAAGTTGAGCAGCTGCTATCTGCAACCAAGACTAACAGATGTCCAGAAAAAGGGGAATTTCCCTAAAACATAGACCCTCACTGCAAAGACTGAGCGAGGAAGCTAGAAAAGTTATAACAGTGTGAAATGGCCATGTACGAAAGCACATAAAGAAACCCGTGCCGACCTTGAGAGTAAGACAGACGACGTCATAGCACAATAAAGATGAACAGGGTCCATTATTTTACTGATACTACGTGGGTGTACCAAAACTAAGCCATAATAGGCTTATGTTCCAAAGAACACAACCCACATACGTGCACCACTACGACAAATCATTATGCTGCAGTTTATGTACAAAGAGTGCCTGAAACATGGCAAAGAATAAGCGGAAGAGAGGGGGCATAAAGTGACAATAGAAGTTTGCAAAAACTGCTGCTAGATGGCAGGATATCTCAAAAAGTATCAAATTAGCCCAGCAACAGTACCAGCATCCACGAAGTGTGAGTAAAAGCATAGTAACGAGTGACTGTCACAATGAGTCATGCAGGGAGCCTTTAAAATCTTTAGTTTATATTTTTAGTTACTTTCACATTAATATTGAGTTACATTTTTTATATTTTTGTTTGGCTCCTATTTTGGGTTCTTTCCTTGGGGTAATGCAGTTGGTGTGCTACATCAGTCCCCCCACCCTTTTCATCCCTCCCTGTTTTTCCTGTTCCTTTTCCCTGTCCCTTGTAACTCGCTCTCCCCAGCCTTCCAGCCTGTGCTACTGCTTCTGTGCATGTTATAGTGTGGAGGGAGACTGGCTATAATTAATGTGTACAAACAATAAGTCACTGAATTAAAAAAAGAGCACACTTCACTGCAAGATTACAAAATAAGGATATGAATACTACATAGTCATCAAACATCATGTCAACATGTTTCAAAACACACAACAATATGAAACAAACAAACTTTTGGAACTTTTAATTATCCTACAGAAAGTACCACAAGCATAACATTCACAAAAAATTATAATGCTATGGTGACTGAAAATTTGTCTGTTGGACGGGCAGCCGATCAGGATTTTTTTCTAAGAAGGTGTATTTGAGAAGATACTGGAAAGGCAACCTTTCCAATTTATTGAAACATGTTAGTTTTCATGCTATAAAAATCCTGAAAGTTTGCCCGACTGGATGGGCAACCTTTCCAGTTTTGGAGGCAGTTGTACTTAAGAATATCCTGAAAGATGTCCCCACTGTATTCTTGTCACAAAATGGCTGCCAGTTTAGAGATATAGATGCTGAGAATCAAGTTTTTCACCAATTACACACTAGGTGGCACTTTGTCATGTACCCACATCATAGTTAAAATTGTTGTCACAGATGACTTCAGTATAGATAGTTGTTTCGTAAAATCTTAGATAGCGCCAGCAGTCATCCTAAACTTGTATTAATTTGCAAATAGTACTTGCAAATACAAAATAATTTTCAAATAGAAATTTGTGATAAAAATTGTTCACATGATTTTGAATAGACCATCTTCTGGTCGGAAGTTTTAAAGAAACCATTTTTATTTTTAATATTGTTGATTGTGATAATTACTAAGAATAAATCATTTTACACATCATGTGATGACTGGATACATGAAACGAATACTTTCCGACATATATTTGGCAAGTGGTACCAGTGGCATAGCATCATCTCTTCTCAAGGGGGGTCAAAGCATGTATTGACCCCCACCACCTATTCCTAATTCCGAAAGTCAATTTTTATATGGTTGCTTGAACAGCGTTCTTAAAAGTAAATCCTAAATGCAAATTTTTTACTGTGCATATATACATATGTGTATATATTTGTGTGCGCATGTGCGTGCGTAAGTGTGCGTGCACATAAACAATATTAACTGGCCTGAAAACTTTCAAGGTAGTGGGGTATAAAAAGTTATACTATTATTTTTAGGCCTGTGCAGAAATGAAAGTTTCAGGTCAGTGAAATATTCAGGCAGGAAGAAATTTTTCTTTCGGGAAATTCTTAATTTTTTGGCCTTTCATAAAATATGTTTTTATATCTGATCAATACATTTCTTTGCTTCAATAGTTTAATACACAAGATCTAAGTAGCCTATGTGGTTAGGTTTATTAGTTGAAATTAGTTTTTAAACATAAACTCAGAAAAGCAACCACTCTATTTAAACCGTTAAGTCTACAAACTTCATTACTTCATCATTACTTAGCTCGCAACACCTTTGCATGTTCCTGCAACGCTGTCCATTTTCCAATACAAAATTGTGTAATGTTTTTTTACGTTATGTTCCCCTAGAATAAACACATTACTTGATTACGTTTTTTTTTACCATTGTAAAATGCCTATTATCATTGCCAAAAATATACATAATATTTGATTCGATCCTTTGGTAAATGAACGCTATTATGAAATATCAACTCACGTAACTCACTAAGTTCAAAAACAGGCGGAAACAAAATGTGTTAAGGGTCTGCCACAGTTCTGTAGACGTGTCTGACGGATCCTCCCGTGTTGATGGTGTGAACACCAATGTGGCTTCTGATTGGGTGAATTGTTCACGTGATATATGGTCAGATCTGCCCACCCCAAAAGTTCGTAGTGTTCTTCAACATCATAAAGCATGTGGACTTTTCTTAATTTAATTAAAAGAAAACGTCTGCATTAAAAATGCATTAGTAGTAATGGCAGCCTACTCTACTCCCAAATACACCTACATTTGTCTTCAGAACAGGGTGGATGGATCAGGTCAGAAGATTGCATTGTGACACACGTCAGCATAATTGTGGCAAACCTCTTACGGTCATGGAATTAAAAAATGGGCATTGATGAAGCTGAGTAAAATCTCTCTTCTTATATCGAAGAACATTAAAGCTCTGGTAAACAATTTATTGTGCAACGTTTATGTACAGCCTCACGGCGTATTATTGAAACGTTTCGGCAGCAAAATAAATTACATTTGGAAGCGTGCGATGATAAAGAAGTCCGATGCAAATAGCAAGCATTCATGATGTGGATAGTGTTTTACTTTTAAATCTCATTCATTCGCCAAATCATGAATTTAGCATCTTAAAATTTCCGTGCCTAAGCTGTTTATGTAGGATGTGCAGATATTGGACTTAAGCAATTTGTAATGTTTCTCATCAGTTTGTTTACATATCACGGGAGCCACCGCTTGCGTTTATATTTTTCGCAACGCACGCAAGTATATTTTGGAGTAAATTGACAAGGTATGTCTGAAATTAGTTTGCGAACGAATTTTGACGGCACAATTTATTAAATACTATTATAACTGAAGAGTAAATCCATCGAATTATGGTTGGTAGCTACTAAAATACTTTTTGAAAACATTTTAAATTTTTCTCGGAAAATACTATTTCTTGCTCGGGATTCAAGAAAGCCACTTTTCCTGAGATATTTCCCGAGACTCGGGATCTTGCAGAGCTCTAATTATTTTTGTAAATAATGTTTATTACACTGAACTTAAAAAAGAATACCAGTATTAATTAACGGGGGCCTTGAACATTGTACTCATTCATCTCCCCCTACCCCAAATTGAAGTTGATGGGAAGGGTGTCCGAAGGGACCCCTCATTCGTGAAAATTTGGATTTCTAGGTTCTTTTGCTGCAGAATAAAAAAATCCTTTTTTGTAAATATAGTTTTTTTTTTTGTTATTTTTAAGCAAGAAAACAAATGTATCTATGGTTTACACAGTCAATTTAATTCAATGTTTGACTAAAGTCGCATGTCGCAGTTTAGAAATATTTTGTATGTTCAACTATATTCAAATGTCGCAGTGAAGGAGTTAAAAGTAGTGCTGTTAAGCGTTTTCGTACCTCATTGTGGAATAAATTACTGGCAGAAAATGTAATTTTTTTTTTGCTGAGGAAATAGGTTTTTTGTTGATGATTTTACAAGGGCAGCATAATCCCCATTGAGTATGATACCTAGAAAAACAATTTAATATTTACATGATTCTTCCAGAATATTTTTGCACCAAATGCAACCACATAAAGTAATAACTCCATGCGTATATTGATTTTCAAGACATTGAGCTTTAAAATTTCATATTTTAAAACACAGCCGTAAACAATGAAAACATGTTCTTATTGGCTAACATGTGTATGGCGAAATTGGGCTGTTGTGCAAAGTGGTTGACATCTGGTGACGTGTTTATGATCTAGTAAAGATGGCATCAACAAATGTTTTGCCGTTTACGGCAATGTTAAGTTCAGATGTATTTTAGAGTTTTTTTGTGTAGAAAACAAGTAGCTTTAAATGTTCTGAATTGGCATATATTTAAAATAGGCTGAATAATTTTTGTTACCATGTTAGTTTAGAATAATAAGTTTTCAAATAATTATTTTCCAGGTGACAATCGCAGTTGCTTCGTGCTGAGTAACTTCATCTTTAAAGATTTATATATGTGTTTGAATTAGGACAAGTGTAAAAATTAACATAAATTTACATAAGTAAAATAAAACAAATAATTCTTTGCTACAAATATTTATTATTAGTAAGCGTAAGTGTGCATTCATTGTATGCAATCTGTCACTAACAAAAATATCCAACGTGACAAATATTAATACTCAACTTTAAATTGTAACACATTCTATTATTCAGTTTGCGACTGTCATTGCATTTATTTTTAATAAATTTCTTAAAATATAATTTAGATACTTGTAAGAACTTTGTAACAAGTTTAGAGGTAATATTTTATAGACATACCAAATGAATCTTGTTTCATCACACGAAAATTCATTTTTTTTCATTATATGCATTTTAAATATTTTATAATAGCGTAGTTTATTGTCAAAAGTTTAAACTGTTGTAATTTTTCAGTAGTTGGAATATAGGTATTAGTTGGCATTTCTTTAATTTGGCAGACGTCTCTCATTTCGGCTGTTTCACATGTTTAATTCAAACCATTCTGGTGATTGTCAACGTATACGTGTGTGGTAGATTCAGTATATGTAAAGGAAAAAGAGGCAGTCAAATAGAACATATGATTCCTGAACCTGATATTTGTATCCAAAGCACAATCCCGCAACAATTAATACTTTTAAATGCCATAACTTTGATAAACAGGCAGCACAAATTCTCTACACAATCAATACTTTCATACGTTTATATTGCTGGGTGAAACGTACCTTTATTTCACCCGTCTCGCACAAAAACAAAAATCTTAAATGCAAATACAAGCAAACAAATGGCCAAGTAGCTTTGTTGATGCCGCCTTTGTCCTCCATTTTGTCGTATGCGGTGCTGCACTCTAGTGGAAGCGAGGCCATGAATTATAGTAGGTTTTGGAATATTTCACTGACTTAGAAAACTGGGCAAATTTAATGTACCCTGTTGCTTCAAAGGTAAATCGTAAAAATGCTCCTTGCCCTTGCATGCACCGTTACTGTTGAAGATTTTCCTAGTTATTTACGAATATTTCACTTGTACTTAGTTGAGAGGAGTGGAGACAGCAAGGAAGCTTCCACACACTGCAACGTTTTAGTGGTAGGTTTGAGTTTAGGTCAGTTTAATTCAACTATTGGAGTGATGATATCTTACTACAAATCCATTTTATTGTGTCAAATCTGCTCAAGAAAATACATTTTGGTTTAAAGTCTTCTGTATGAAGCTGGCTTGCGTTTAAAAAATGAATATTTCGAGCTGTCAGTTTGAATGCGTTTAAGCAAACCTGCTGGCTCTTACAGACTGGTGATGTAGCATTCATATTGCGCGAATTGGGAAAATCATGTAACACGTTAATATATGTAAAAAAAAATTCTATTTCTTTTCCATAATTATGGTTTCGTTTCTTGTGAGTGACAGTGAGAACTGCCCGCAGCAGTGCTGCAATCTATTGATACATTTTGCAAAACCTTGCCAACCTTTCGATTTATCTACCAATCACAGGGGCCTTAAACTCGCTTATTAGCTAAGCCGGTTGTACAGGCGAGGAGGCCACACAGTGGAACAACAAAAACACAATAAATTCAACAGATGCCGAGATTTGGTCGCTACTTTTTAACTAACAGGACTTACTTAATTCATGTTTACTGTGTCGTACGGCACGTAATACACTGAAGTAGTCATCGCGTACATAAACTGTACTTTCGTCGCTAATAGACTGTTTCGGGTTTTGTTTTTTAGAAACCATGCAGTTTTACTCATATTGTCACACAGCGTGTAGTAAATATTGTATTTGGAGTAAATTTATTTGTATTGCTACACTGTAGACACTTATAACTATTCAGAGTCCTCAACCATGCCCATTGTTAACACACAATCAACCATATATAACGCAATTTCTCGAACTAAACATAAGTTGCTGTAGAGTTAGTGAGTAAACAGATATGCAATATCAAGTTCAATGATGTCACAGGGACATCAACATGGCGGTACTCATTATTGAGCTAAATAAACACAATTTTTATTCACGTATTTATCGGGATATACAGATGCAAATAACGATAGTGTGAAAACATTATTCACTACATTAAACGTACTTTTAAATAAAGATAAAATTTCAAAATAGCTAGAATCCTCGTTCTTGAATATCAGATGGAAATTTAGTTTTACGTAACTTGGTTTTAAATATTGAGTACTTTCAAATTTTCTATGTCATTAATTTCTCCTCTTTATGACAAACCAAGGCTAATATTTCTGTGACCGTTATTCTGCTTTCTTTTCAAAAGATTTTTCGTGGCAAAATAAGCATAACTATAATAAAACTGGATTCTCATATCGTAGGCTTACATTTTTTCTGAAGAACATTCCATTGCAAGCACATTGTCTCCTCATTAAAATTAATATATTTCATAAAAGTATAAGATATATATTTTATAGCAATTTTGATACTTGATTTGACTGAAATAACATTGAAAATTGTTGAAATGTTTTTATAAACAATGGCCTTCACTCTACAAGTTGTGTAATGTACTGTTTCTAATTACTTTGCGCCCCCGTAAGCTTCCACCCTTTTTTTCTGGATATGTCACTGATTTTAAACAATACTAACATAATTTAATAAAATCTAACAAGGTACTTTTAGTTCACTACTATTCACTGCTAACACATATGGTGTACCTAGTGTCCGCATTGACTGTAGGCTACCTATAATTCACAGCTTCTGTAATATATAAATCAAAGTTTTTGCGGGAACAAAAAAACTGACGGAAGTTCCTCTGGGATTGTTTTGCTTAAGTTTTCTGTGTCTTTTGTGTATTTTATTTGTATTTTGTCACTTAGTTTTTCAATACATGTTTGGTCAACAAAACATTAACAATGGCGTATGTCCACAAACCAATAAATTCCAATTGTAAACTCCCATTGCAACAAACATTTAAAAATCTCAACAAGTAGCTACTCCGCTCGCATCCTGGGAATCAAGTTTGTCATTTAACATCATTCAACACTTCATCCTAGGCGTGACAGTTGAACATGTGTACACAGTGTAATAGCCAGGGCTTGTGTGTGTATGTGTGTGGGGGGACCTGGAAATACGTTAAATGAACACAGGCCACCTTTATATAGCAGGGGGTCTGGGGGTCCTCCCTTGGGAACTGAGCTTTAAACATTCTTCATGTTAAAATAATATTAATTTTTAATATTGATTTCTTTAAATTTTTTGTGGCTAAAAAGGAGGAGGCTAGAACATCTAACCCCTTCCACATTGCAACGTCCTTGCATGCACAAGTACATTCTAGATCAAATGCCAAGTTGAGACTTTATAACGAATAGGTGTAGATTAAAAGAAAGAGCAAACACAAATTATTGCAAATGCAACAATTGAATAAAATCTACCCATGTTTGTTGTTAACTCAGACGGAATAGGTAGTAAAAACATCGCATCTGCGTTAGTGTTCGCACTCCAGTTGATTAAGGAAAGTCTGCTGTGTATAAGGCTACCCATAGCCTCATTGTCCGAAACAAACGTAAATACATCACTGAGACATACCATTTACTCATTGACACAGAAAACGGCACTCTTTCAAACTTAAAAGTTGCAACACTACAATGAACGTGGGTAAGCCACAATCAGTGAATATAATAACATCTGAGAAGTAATTTTCAAACCTGTAATAGAAAAACACTCAAATAAAACTAGTTTAATAACTTACAGAGGAAAACATTCATACCATAATGCTACTGTTCTATATAGTTTTCCTTTGTATACTAATTCTATCCAGTGCAATTTGCGATCAGAGTACCTCACCCTCTCCCACCTAATCCTTGGATCCTGCACGAATGAAAATATTAATTATGTGCTTTTTTATTGCGTATTTTACTGCATTTAAAATTACAGTTCCAGCTCTACAATAATCTTGAAGTTTTATTGACTGAATGCAAGCCTGATTTTCAACTTCCAGAGAAGAAGTTTCTACATATGCTTGAATATTTGCAACATGGAATGAAAATTTATTTAAAGAACATTATAGATAAACTATAAAATTTTATTCTAAACAATACTTTGGATTTTAACAAAGGTTAACAAAATACTCTATTTTTAAATGGGATGTATAAATTGCAAGTAGAAATAATTAAATATATCAGTGAAAACAAAATTAATAAAAATGTGAATACTAGTCAATGAACCCTATTACGAACAATGTTTAGAAACTAGGAAGCAGCTATCAGATATGGTCTTCTTCTTGCCCAACCCCCCCTGGCAGACCCTAGGGAGGGCTCATGGTTCCCCACACCTCCCTCAGTTTCTGCGCCACTTAGCGGTACAGAAACACAACCACTAGTCACTTTGTATGGTGTCTTCTCATTGACTCAGCGAGCAAGAAAATATATCCTTTCACGAATAAATGTATGCAGATTAACAATATATTCTGTCAATGGTGAGCGGTAGAATAAATAAGCGGCTGATGTTTTGTAAGCTTATTTCAAGAATTATCAGCTTGAAAAAAGTGTAACCTTCCCATGCGTGATTAACCACATATATCACTTCAGTCAGCAGTTATTTACGAAACACGAACATACAACTACAAATATTGTTTATTTTTAATGAGAGGTGCGAGTTACATTTTAATAAGGTTGTAGCATAATTCTATCAAGTTTATTGTGAAAGACATTTTAGGCTGATGTTAAACTTGAATAATGATTAATGAAAATAATATTATTTAATCAGTTATTTATTTTCGCTGTGGACGGACAAAAACGCATCCTGTCAATGAGTAATATTTAACATACAGTATCTATAAAAACAAATTAAATTTAAGAAACCATTACATATTAGAAGATTCTTAAAAAAATAACTATAATCCATTTAGGACCTTTAAATGTGTAAGGGGGCCGCTTATTTAAAAACAGAAGTTTTAATTAGCAAACTTAAACAAAATGTATGTAATTACAATAAAAGTTCTCTATATTATGTGGCAATTCCAAATGTTAATTCCTAACATTAACTTCCATTTAACATAATTTTAAATACATTATTTAGAGTACTTTGATCTTCTTTGTTTAAAGTATGCAGGCAGACGATAAGTATCATGGCAAAGCCTCTCTATACCTATCCAAATCCGTCTTCCAACTATGGCAACATGATCAAATTCATGCAGTTACCAATTGTTAGAGATGATGGTATATCGCGAAAATGTTTTGTGTCAACATAGCCTTGAAAACACTGACACAACGTAGCTGTCTGCAGACCAATAACATGCATTAAATATTAAAATAGCGGCATTCTTATTGGCTCAATCAAATAGGGTAGTAGTTCCACGTACAAGGAAAAGCCAGTAATCTTTTGATAAGTTGAACGTATGTTGAAGCCTAGCAAATAGTCAAGTTTTCCCGCGATAAACCATCATCTCTACCAATTGTTTAATCTCATTCTGAATAAAAATTGGCTCTAATTTATAATTTTGGAAGAGAGTCTATAACATGCCGCATAGATAAATTTAGAAAATAAATCTAGAATGTTGAACCAGTGATCCCAGACTTGAGGTCAGATACCAGCAGGATTGGTTTTTATGTATGGGATCATGGTTTGCAAGATGTGCTCGCAAATGTGACAGTTTCAACAGATATGAGTAGATTTGGAATTACATTAAAATTAATTTTTTTAGATTCATACATTGTTTTGTGGATTTGGTACCGTTTTGATATATTCTTTTTCCGAGTTTTTTCTTGTGTATTTTATAGCTTTTTAAAATTTAGTAACATTGAAAGTATTGTAAGTATCAAATTAAGTAAAATAATGTTAGGTATTGTACAGTTTAAAAAGTATTAAGTTGCTATAAAATTAAAACTATCACACGTTGAAGGAATGCTTGTGGGGCCAATTGGAGAATAAAAAAGCAGTGTCATTGCTTTCGTGACATATATAGTCAATGTAACATAATAATTATTTAACACGGTAGTTCCGCCATGCAAAAGGGTTTACAAGCAACTAAAGATATCTCCAGTTTTGTTCTTCTAGCCTGCTGCTTTACGCTTATGCTGGCAATCTGAGGCAACTACATGAAATGCTGCGGAAAAAAGTGTGTCTCATACAACTCACATCGACCTACTACCGAAGAAATTTAGAAATAATTAAGTTATATCATACACAACCCCAAATTTTCCCTTGCATCTCAGCAAACATAAATTATTTATATTATAAATTAATAATGGGTACTTGCAGTCTTGAATGTGTATGTAACGCCATCCACGTAATTGCGAACATTTTTTAATAGTTTTCTTTTGAGAAGTAATATGCAGTCCCTTTGAACTGCTTTTTAAACTATCCTGGCTTCCTGGAAAAGCAGTATTCCTGCAATCATATTTGAAGGCAATTTCCGAGAATTTTTTTATATGACCATCGGCTTCACACGCAGACGGTCAATAGTTGAATTATAATATTCCAAACAAAATATGTTCATATTCAATATTTACAGTTTTATAAGAAAATATGAGATTCATTTTTGGAAGATAATTTGTATTTGCAAGTACTATTTTCAGTAAAATTATAATAAATCAAACAGTGAATAAGAATATTATAGGCCTATTTTATACATAAGGCAAGTCAAACCAGGTAATACCCAAATAAAATTACAGTGAACCCTCAATAACTCGGATCTCGATGTCCCGGACTTCGGATAACTCGGACAGCACTTTTAAAAAAATTTTAATTAATTATTTCTTGGTTAAAAGACTTAAAAAATCGTATCTGCTGGATTTAAATTCATCACATTATATTTTAGAACACTATTAATTTTTATTACGTAGTCGTCCATCGCTACTTAGCCTTTAATAATCCCACAGTAATTATCTGGCAAGTTCCGTGTGGTAAAAAGTTGCTAGCGAGGCGCGCGACGCGCGAGTAAAGATGCAACGCAGCAGGCCGACCTCTCAATTCTTTATCTTTCCTCCCTATTCGCCGAGCCAGGCACGCACGTGTGTCGTAAATAAACATTTCAGCATGGTGCTTGTGAAATGACGGTAACTACGGGTTACAATGATACATAAATGCAAAATTATTTTGTTCTGGTATGTGAAATGAATTCAGGGCTGCAAAACAAATTGTTCCAGACATTAAAGAAAAATTAAAAATCATTGCTTCGCATTGCGTTGTAGAAAAATTGGTGAGAGTTTTTTACTTTCCTTTAACAACGATGTTTTCAAGAGCCGATGTGGGTAGTGAAAGAACAACACAACATTCATGCCCAAGTCGGATACGATGAGTCACGCTCACTGGTTGATGATGCTCTGTTGATAACGTAACGGCGTCTATAGAGTTGTAATGTTTTAAACGTGAATCAGATTTGTTTATAAACTACTTCACGGGAAATAATAGCGTACATATAATGGACCGTAAAATGTAAACGTCTTACGCAGGATAATTTTAAACGATTTTCATTGAGTGACGTGCATGAATGGATTACCACGATTTTGTAGTCTTAATTTTTCCATGTTTACTATACACCGGCAAAATCTTTTTCTTTATTTTAGAAGAAATGGTCGCTTTATGAACGAGTAAATATAGAAAAAAATGTACATTTGTTATATTCTACCCCAAAAAAATTTAGAAGGTAATTTTTTTAAAACACCGTATAATGGCCACACCCCATTTTTTGCGCCTAAATTTTGGTAAAAAATATGCTGCGATTACGCGAGTAAATACGGTAACTCTGTAGAACATGATTAAAATTTTATTGCTTTATAATATGACAATTTGTGTAAGAATAAAGCTGTAAATTATTTGTTTTATGATGCAGTTTACATACATGAAATTAAATTTTAAAATTAGTAGTGTTAAAATGTGTTTACATATGTACAGTGACCCAGAAGGATTGTTAATTACAGTACCGTTTTTATTTGTGTATACGAGCCAGAAGTAGCAGCATAAAAAATTAATAAAGATCTGACTGCCCACTTTATTTGACATTCTTTTATAGTCCTCCATGTAAGCATTAATTTTCCCACTGCATGGCGGCCCTCCCGTAACTTGATACGATAGTTACGTACAAAAGAGTATTTATTGCAGCCTCTTTTGCTTGTAGAAATGATAGCGTACTAATTTCATCACGTTTCTTGTTGATTACCCCACCTCCCCGGACACCCCTTGATAACACGGACAAATCGTAACTCGGACAGCTTCTTCCCCCTTTTAGTCCGAGTTATCGAGGGTTCACTGTATTTATAAAAGGTATCAAAATAATACAAGTTTCGGATGAACATCGACACTGTCTTAAAGTTGATCAAACAACTATCTATACTGCAGAGTCATCTATGGAAACAATTTTAAATACGACGCGGGTACATGACTGAATGTGCCATCTAGTGTGTAATTGGTGAACAACTTGATTCTCTCTATAGATTTCTCTAAGCTGGCAGCCATTTTGTGACAAGAATCTAGTGGAGATGTCTTTCAGGATTTTCTGCCTGAGTACAACTGCCTCCAAAACTGGAAAGGTTGCCCATCCATTCGGACAAACTTTTAGGATTTTTATAGCATGAAAACTAACATGTTTGAAGAAACTGGAAATGTTGCGTTTCCAGTCTCTTCTCAAATACACCTTCTTAGGAAAAAAATCCTAAAGGGCTGCCTGTCCAACAGAAAAACTTTCAGTCGCCCGTTCCGAAACTGGAAAGGATACCAATCCAGTCGAGCAAACTTTCAGGATATTTACTGCATGAAAACTAACATGTTTGAAGAAATTGGAAAGGTTGCCTTTCCAGTCTTTATTATTCGTTATTAGAGGTTTGTAGTGCCGCTTCTTCTTTCTATTAGCTCATGTTGATTCATTCTTGGAAATAATCTAAATGATGATAAATGGGATTAATATGAAGTGATATGGTCAAGTATATTGCTGTTGTAATCTGTGTTCTTACTCAACCAGTTTGCAATGGGAATGGATTTCGATTTAATTCTGTTAATTGCTTAATTGTTTAATGTTTTCATCCTGTGTGAAGGACATTGGATATTACATACCTGCCTTTCTGACATTAGTCTTGGTTCTAGCTAACCCCAAGGCAGGTGGTTGCCAGTGACAGTGAGGGGTGTGACGTAATCACAAGCGCTAAACTTAGTCAAAATGAGGTGGTGACAGACAGAAATCACGTACTGCTAGCTGCAGCAATACACACTATGAAGTTGAAGGTGTGAGAGAACGACAGAGGAATTTCAAGTGCAGCAATTAACATCTAGATGAAGGGAAAAAAATTTTACTGTGGCCTGACATGGATCTACTCGTAAATAATATAATAAGAAAATGTAGCTGAAATGAGAAGTGAAATTTTTTGAAGTATTATAAATAGATTAAAATTACTGAATAACCCAAATTATGATTAATGCAGAAGAAGCAAAGTTATTATCAATATAGAAGGTTAATTAAATTTGCCTAAATTGAAAATATAGAAAAAAAAAGTATTATTAAGTTTATTTTAGCAGTGGCCGAGTTGGTTAGGTTAGGACATAGGAGCGCCGTTGTTGTTATCGAAGGTGTCAACTCTCACTATTGGTCACTTGTCCGTGCCATTTTTGCTTCCCCATTGTATTGGGGAGGGGAAGGCACACATAGCGGGGGAGGCAGACAAACTAGGAAGGCAAATCGCTGGTGGCAGAGGCAGTCGTATGGCACGGGCCGCCGCACAGTGGTCTTTGCTGTTGCTAGCTGAACAAAAAATTTGAAACTTTCAATGCCTAGAAAAATTGTTTTCCTAACAGATACATATTTTAAATGAAACAGTGCTGCTTAATATATACAGATGGCAAATCCAGAGTAGCGAGATAAGAGAGCAAGGGGCCGTGAAATCTACTGTGTCCCACATCCACTTAAATGTTTAGGGGTCTTGATACAGAGTAGTCAAATCCATGCCACCTTTATAAGTAAACACTTAATCAAAACCAGACACATTTGGTACACATTTCAAAAACAGCTTTTGAAGGTATGTATGAAGAAGTTACTCAATTGTTTACTTTTAATTAGTAGCAGTGAGCATAGCTTAAGTATTGCTGTGTAAAATCTTTATAATTATGATTTCTTCTTCTTTTTTTTTTTTTTTTTTTTTCATAAGTAGGGTTTCAGATAACGTTTCAGCAGGTTTCACAATATATTTACATGCAGAATAATTGTCATTTTACTGGGAATTAAGTAGTGTGTAGCACTTCTTCGTTGGATGCGTCAATTAAAATGAGAATTTTTTTTTAGTGGCTGCATTATCTTCCATCTTTAAGGCATGCTTTGGGCCACAAAGACAATCATATAATGACGGAAATAGAACAATAGAAGAATAGTGTTAAAATGGAAGCAGACAAAGGTAGGATAATATACAACATTAAATTTTTAGGCCTGCGTATTATTAAAAAAATATTTATTTTTGCCTTAGTGTTTGTAGTTGTGAATCTGCATTTCTCTTCCTCATTTCACAAAATATTACCAAAACTTTAACACCATCACTAATTTCTTTTTAACTTGTCAGCTATTCAAAAATTAAATAGCACACGTTTTAATTAGTCAACCAGATTGTGTATAAATTAGGTGGTACGGCATGTGTCTAGAAACATATACAACAAACTTCATTAATACTTAACATTCAAGCAGAATCTGATATGAATAGTTATTTAAATCTCCAACAGATTGAAACCTAATTCAGTTTGCATAAAGAATGTATATTAGACATTAAATTAGAAATTTTGAACATAGTTCCTCTGTTTTGAAATGTAGTACCACCTAAATCACTGGATGTGTAATGTCATATCTTGGAAAACTTAAACCAAATTTGTAAAACTTTGTAGTATACTAGTGTTATGGCAATTAGCTTTATAACTATCCTGATTTCCAAAATTAACCACATACTTCAAAAATGTCTGCCATTTGAAATGTTGATGATACATAATATCTCAGGAACTAATCTGTGCATTGAAACTTAATTTCATCTGCTTAAGGTGCACATGATTTTCATCAAATGTAGAAAATTTTGTTGCCATAAGTCTACCATTTTAAAAGATAACGCAATTAAGAGTTACATATTTTATGCCATAGTTCTGAAACCTCTCAACCGATAACTGTAAATTTTATTTTGAAGGAATGGAGACCAGCATTAATGACGTTTTTGTCGTGTTTTTAGTTTTTGAAATTTAAAATAATGGCCGTTATAATATTTTGTATTTATAGTCATATCTACAAAATTGTTTTATCGATTTTTACAAAATTTTATTCTGTCAGCATGCCTCTTTAGCAAATACCTAAGCATAATAAAAGCCACTAATGCCCGCCATTTTAAAAACTAGTACAACCTGTAAAAATTAAGCTTTAGGACATGGAACACCTCTTACAGTTATAAAAAAATAAAATTTTGAATTATTATTTTTGACTCTGCAGTGTCTTCTCTAAATGTCAATGAATGAATCATCAAAAATATTTGCAAAACTTGAATTTTGTGAGTATAGTACAACAGGAAATGTGTATTTTTGTAATGAATTTTGAAGGGTTAAGCTGTGGTACGATGCTGACTTTGAGTGGACGTAAGTCTGTGTAGGGAGTATTTTTAATTTGCACACACAAAAAGGTATGGCTTCCTTAACTAAATGGGAAAATAAATGCAAACTATTGTTTTTTTTTAAGTTGTATATAAGAAAGTCTAATATAGTTCTAAAACCACAGTGTTGGTAGGCCTAGCTAACTGGAGTGGACTGCAAACAGTTTTTTTATGAAGGTTTTAATCCTCCATCCCTCCTTACCAATCTCGCATAATAAACATGAGAACCTGGGATAGCAGGACACACTCGTGGAAGTGACCACACAGTGCATTTACAACCAACAGGACAGATCGAGAAACAGTTGCACAATTTCTAAATAAGTACAAAGCCAGCAATAATTAACTGAAATTAAATTTGTAGAATCTGTACACATGAAACAAAAGTACCCCACTCACTCACTCACTCATGAACACACAGCCCAAACCACTGGACCAAGAGACATACAATTGTGAAGTTGGCTTCTACTTACGCCATAGGCACCCAGTAAGAAGGGATTGAAGGCAACACTGGGCGTAATCAGCAAGCCTTTTTTTTACTGTTTTGGCAATGCTGGCAAAACATTGTGCTGTTGATGCTATGTTTTGACTGTGGTAAGTGGGGCTTGAAACCGTTGACGGGACAGGTTGTCAGATAGTAATGTTCATGTTAATAATGTACCTGTGTTCGAAAAGAAAATGAGACTTGGTAAAGCAGGCGAGGCTAGAATAATATTTGAGTGTCATATACGAATGGCTAGCAGTTATTAATATGTTGCGATTTTGTATTTGAAAGGTAGTTGATGTAATAGTATTAGACATTACTATGGTCGGCAGTTAAGTTGGCGTTTAATCTCCCTAGTGCTGTTATCAGGAAGGTAGGGCAAAAAGAAACTGATATCCTACTGTCCACGGCAGCTGCCAAGTTTATACTAACAGAACGGAAAATATTCTTGCGCGTGCCTTTGTGCACTACATTAGTGTAACATATTTGTGAGTTGCAGCTGTTGATCTTGGGAATATGTACCGTTTTTCATCGCACAATCGTCACCATTGCGTAATTGTCGCATCTAACTTTTAAGATAACAGAAATAGTAAAAATGCTTTCATCGCATAATCGTTGCAACCACAATGTTTTGTTTAAGTTTCTGCAACAGAGGTGTTCAAGTACAAAGTACAACAGTATTAGAACAAAATGATTGCCATAAGAATATATTATATTTATTACCAAACTATTCCTTTGGAATGAAAGAGGAACATCGTAGAGCTACTAGTTTTAACAGTCCGCCGTCTTCTGTGTTTGTCTCGCACGTGGATGTTCCCAACTGAACTTAGCATATCTATGAAGACGCAAAATAAAAACACTGCAACAAACAGTGGAAATGCAACAAAACTGTTCCGTCGTTATGTGAATCCTTTCTACTTCCAAATATTTTAAACTGTCCATCAGCAAAGCAAAAAAAAAATTAGATCTTTTACAGTACAACTCGCAGAAGTCGAAAACAAAAACTTTAAGTAAAGCGGAACTTGGAAAACAACTGCATTGATCTGTATTCTAATAACCGAAAGTACCTATTTACTGGTAAATTTTTATTCATAATTTTTACTACGTAAGTACCGGTAAATACTGCTGACCATGGAATGTGTTCCCTCTAAATGTACATATTTAATTATGCACAAAATTAGGTTTGCCAAACAAAAACAACATAACCTCCAAGGTCTAGTAAGTTGTATAAATTTAGTTTTTCAGGTTTCAACATCAATACTTTCGCAAAAATCACTGACTTTCTTTCATATAAATAGGGTTAGTGACGAAAAATGTTAGTTAAATAATTTTACCATGGGAATTTTCCTCGAGTAATGGTCGCACCTACTTTTTTTGCGTTAAATTTGGGGAAAAATATGTGACGATTATGCGGTGAAATGCGGTATATATTTTTAAGGATAGGCAAATCTATCTTAAGCTTTCATGTTTTATGTATGTCCTATCAAATATGTTTAAGGTTTCAGAATATTATTCAGTTTACCAAAGTTAATAAAAAAGTGTTGTAATTCAGTAAGACGAGTCAAAGGGGTTTTACAGTGAGGTAAAGGGATAACACAGCATCTGTGGCTGAGATGAGATTGAAACCCAGGACCTCTTACACCATAGACTGGCGCCTAACCGACTACACTACGGAGGCTGGCTTGTAACATTGTAGGTTTTTCATGTTACGTAGGAATACGAGATAAGTGTGTTTATTTTTTTTTTTGTTTTGTTTTCTATTTGCTATTATATTTTTTTAGTTTCATATATGTATGCTGATGTTAAATTTAACAATATCTGTAGTAATTATTCAACTCTAGGAACAAATTAATTTAATAGTTAAGGATTTTATGCATGTGGGTGTGTGGTGTTGTGCTTTTGGAACTAGAGGAAAAAGCAGACTTTTTTTATAGGCAGGTGTGCGTGAGGGTTTAGATTTATCCAGTTATGGCCAATTGGTCGGATAGCAACAAGCCGAGTTTTCCTTGTTTGAAAGTATCGCGCAACTAGGTTTGCTGGCCGCCCAATAACGAAGAGGCGTAGGTTTCACTTAGTCTCTAGAGGATGGTGTATGCATTGGGTAGCCAATAGGAGCACGGCAGTTGGTCAAGCAAGAGGGATGCTAGCAGCGACGTGCTTGGTTTTGGAAGAGTTGTTCCTCGGTACTTGGATATTTGGACGCAGCTAGGGTGTAACCCCGGTCCGTGTAGCCTTCTAAATGGAAGAAGTAACTGTAGGGCAGTAGTAACCCATAAATGTAGTGATGTGAATGGGAGTGGCAAACTGTTACATGCACAGGTAGCGCCTGCGGTCATTTTTTCTTTACACCATATTTCGGACATTATAAAACCCTACTACATTTTTTATTCTGCCTGTGTGTGTGTGGCCATAAGGGCGTCTGGGTTTGGTTTTCACCATCCAATATTTTTCTTTTGTTTATTGAGCTGTGAGAACTGTATAATCTTCATGTGGACATCATCAGTGCTAAATTAATTTTCTTCAGATTTCCTTAAGATGTTTTTTGGTCTATTCTTTAATTTGCGAGTTCCAGAGTGCCCAAAGCAAATGATTTAATGTATTGCAAGGCCGTGAAGAATTTTTAAAACTTAGTTTGAAATTACTTTTGATAATAAATCAAGAATACTTGTCAGTTTTTTTTGTATATTTTCATAGTTTTGGGTTAAAACAGCAGCCAAAACATTTGCATACGTATAAATTAACCATAACTAAACAAAATTCTGAAGTTTACAACCTAGTTAGTCGAAAAGAAAAATGTCTAAAGGTGAGTAAGGCTACGATGTAACGAGAAGAGGACAACTAGTTGAGGGCTTTTGTGGGCCAAATGAGTTGCCCCATGTCCTAAAGGTTCATCTTGTGTGTTTCTCGTTTGCTGGCGAGTACGAGATCTGGCATATGACAGCCCGGCGTTAATTAGCTAAAATTGCAGAGGATTTTGTTTTTTATAATGGCGCTACATAGTTAAAACAGTTTGCCAGAATAATTTTGCGACATTGGATCAGCTACTTTGCGTTTAAACATCTAATTTTTGCATAAGCTCAAGAAATAAATTATTGTGACTTCTCATTGAAATTAACTTGTAGCTTCTTATGTTTTCTTTGCATTTACTTTATGACATAATTAACACTCAACTGTAGTTTGTTCACATTGGAGTTTGATTTCATTACAGTCGTTTAGGCTCTACGAGGCTACCAAACATTTATAGACATTCAAAAAATGTTGTTGGTGCATGTTTTTATGCGTTAATGTATCTGTCAAATTGTATAAATCATAAATATAAATACAATTCTTGTTATTATTAAATTTTAGCATGTACGTAATCATGTCACATGTATTAATAATATGGTGTGTTGGTGCAACTTTAGATAAAAATTTTTTTTTCAAGTCGGTTGGTTATCATTTTCAAAACCATTTAGTGTGGCATTGGCAACAAATCACATTTTGTAAAGACATTAGTTATAATAGTACAGTGAACCCTCGATAATTCGGACTAAAAGGGGGAAGAAGCTCTCCGAGTTACGATTTGTCCGTGTTATCGAGGGGTGTCCGGGGAGGTGGGGTAATCAGTCATTAATCACAAGAAACG
>PNEQ01069869.1:9041-25266 GCA_003012365.1 Medauroidea extradentata | reverse complement strand
TTTAAACAATATAAAGTTCCTGAAAGTAAACTTCCATGTGCTACTTTGTTTCTTAGAAATATTATAATTTTGTAGACTGGGCAAGGACTGACATTTCTCGTTATAGTATTGCGAGCCCAATAAGCTCATGTCTGGTGTATGAGTGAGAGAGGTGAAGTTACGTATAATACTCTCCGCACTTTATATGTTACAATATATATATATATATATATATATATATATATATATATATATATATATATATATATATATTTGGGTGTGTATATGTATATATGTATATATATATTACATTTACATATACACATATACAATACATACTTACTAGTTCGTTATATACTGCATAAAATGGAACAGAGCCCACAATCATGCATTCTTTAATAATTTAATTGATATTTCCTTACTACAAACACAAACACAATTTTAATTTGTTTTCTTTTTTTTCAGAAACTTGTTTTAGTTTCAATAATTAAATGCACGAGCGTATGAAACCTGGCCAGTCATCGAATGAAACCATGGTAATTTATTTGTGTTAAAAAAAAACTGCCCTACAGTACCTTACTGCCATTCAGATAGCAACGTTTTAACAGCTATAGTAACCAATCAGCGGCTGCGCGGCGCTTTAATGAAAGGAACCGCCGATGTCATTCCGTTTACTGTAAGCTCCTCTGTACAGTGGTTCTGAATAAGCTTTTAGTGCAATTCGTGCACGTTGAATCGATATACCATTCAAACTGTTTAGTGCAGGTGTTTTCTGCACCACACGCCACTTTTTCTTTCTATTCCTCAAATGAAATTTTCAATTATTCATAACGATATGTTATTTCTGTAACATGTCTAAAATGTTTGAGTGCATTACCGATATAGTTAATAACATTTTACTTAAGCAGACATTACGCATCAAAATTCTCCGCTACAATTTCCCGAAAGTCTGCCTTACAGTTTTTCATTACCCTGCCGTAGTAAAAAGATCTAATTATTCAAGTGGTAAATTTACTTTAAAGTGCTGACTGATTGTTTGCAAATGAATTAGTCAGCGTCCTCTGCTGGTATATTACAAGTTTCTGAAAAGAAAGCCGATTAACTTACTATAAATTATAAACTCCCGATCATAATATTCTTAAAATCTGTTACTAACATTGTATTGCTGAATTTGTTTCTGAACTAAAATTTCAATAATTCATCAACGGTCAACTTACATCCTTTTATTTAGAAGTTAGTTAAAGTGTCATATTTAAATATTGTCATACACCACACTCAAGCACACAATACATTAGTTACCATTACTTAACTATTAAAACTTGAATTTAACATAAGTAGTAACATAACATTAGTTGCATTATATATTTTATAAATTCAGAATGAACTTGTGATATTCACTGGGTTAACAATATTTGTTTGGGTTGGCTCAGTGTTTATAAAGCTGGCCTAAATCCCACAGGCACAAACCCCTTACAAAAAGTAATAAAATAACTTTTAATACACGACCATCATGTCGAAAGGAGGTTTTATCACGAGAGTGGTTAAAAGAGTGTAATTCACTAGTGTACTCAGTTGTTTACAGCCCAAAAAAATATACCTTTTAATACAACACGGACTTCGTGTTGTTTGTCAACAACTGTGGATATATTTACGGTAAAGTGTGTAATTTGACAGAAAGTACCTCCGAGGCGCAGTTACATAGATACTCACCCATTAAAACGAGTCCATTACCCACAATCCGGTACACCGTGGATTCGGTTATACCACAGGTTTTTTTATACACCAAGCGTGTTTAAATAATCGTATGCCTTCGTCAGGTATGATACAATTTGGAATTATGTCAGCCAACATCAGTGTTATATATAAATAGTATGCCAGGTAATTCATGGATACGGGCTCCCGTCACGTAGTTTTATAGTGTTAGAAAACATTATTTGTTAAAATGTCTCACGCTCTTTGTTTCTGAGAAAAATTGCATGAATGTTCTAAAAGTTTCAGCAATTTATGTATGCTATTCCCATGAAGGAATAAATGTAACAATGTAAAATGTTGCGGTTTACATCAATGCCTACCCCGTAGCGTAGTTAGTTGCACACCAATCTGCAGTAGAGGGAATAGGTGTTCGTTTACCAGTGTACATTTCTCTCACTCTGCAACGCAAGGATACAAACAGCATTACAAAAAGCTTTGATCATCTCAAAAGTACTTTCCGGTACAAGTGTGTCAGCCGCAAAACTACAGGTGCAGTTCAAACACACGTAGTAAACGTGTGGTATTTTCAAATGGTAACTTTAGGCAACATAGCATTAATTCCAACTGTAACATTTCTCTTTGTAACCTAAACTCCTTATTCCGCTCATTTCTTACAACGGCTTCCAGAACTTACGTGCTGTTTATCTAGGAAATCAAGAGATTAAGACAATTTTAACAAAGAGTGTCGTCGTGTTTAGTTTTCACCATAGCTTTGTCTGACAATGTCCACAACCGCGAATTGCCTGTTCTGCAAACTTGTTGTTTTGTAACCACATCTAGTAGACTCATATGGAACGCTGTTTTTCGAAATGTATAAAGTCAGGGAAACGATGCGGGAACCGTGACGCGAATCAAGCAAAATATTTGTATGTACCTAACTGGGTCACAGCATGCCAGGTGTAGTTATGGGTATCGCAATATGGAAACGGAACAGTGCACACAGAAGATGAGGTGATATTATGCATTTTGCATGTTGACTCGCGTGCCCCCAAATCCCTCTAACCACCACCCCCTCCGCTCTTCCGACTTGGCAGTTACACGTGGTCCATATTGCGGCAGAGAGTTGCGAGAGAGGGAGAATAATCTACTCCAGGATTAGTATGAGCCACACAATTGTCTATGTTTACACCCTTATTTCCCCAGAGATTTCATTTATTTTCATGCACCACTATGTTATGTCCCGACTTTTTAACCGCGGTGGCCGAGTGGTCAGACCACTCGCCTCCGACCAAGGTCTACTGGATTCGATTCCCGGCTGGGTCTGGCCCCGGTTCTGAGCATGTGAGAATCGTGCCGGCCGATGCCGTTGGTCGGCGGGTTTTCTTGGGATTCTCCCGTTTATCCAGCACCTACATTCAGGCGCTGCTACATACTCACCTCGTGTCACCCCTCACCTAGACGTTAGGCGCAAACAAAATAATCTCTCTCACTCCGATGTTTAATTTATTTATCCGATTCTAATAAAAACACTAACACGCAATACAAGTCTTACACTACAATCCAATCTGAATGATCGAGAGAACTTTACCCTCAATGAGTCCAGCATTCAGCAGTCTGAACGATACGGTCATTCGCTGCAAACAAGCGTTTCGCATATATGGTTCGCTCCGATTACTGCAAATCCAACACGTATCCAGAATACTTTCTTGCCCTAAACTCACAGAGTTCATCATCACAGATACCCCACTTCTTCAAATTTTATTCTTTACTTTATTACTCCTTTTCCCAATCTGTTGAACGGTCTTTCAGGTCCCGTACAGGAGAAGGCAGCCTGATTGCAACTTTTCTTATTCGTCTACAATCCTACTGGTGACGTGTCCTCTACAGTTCAGTTCGACGAGTTTCCGCTGAAGTTAGACCATACAATATCATTACCTAAGTCTGCACGGTATCAAAATAATTGTTTGGTCGACGTTATATATGTCCCGTATACGTATACCGTATAACTAGGGACTGGAAAATTTTGCGAATTCAATGACATGCAGGTTAGAATCCATTGTAGTATGCGTACTCAAGCCCCGTCTATTCCTCCATTGTCTGCTGTTCCACTGAGTAGCAGCTAGTGGACAAATACTCGGGGCTTGAATATGCACAGTACAATTGCTTCTAGCCTGCAGGTAATTGAATTCGCGAAATTTACCAGTCCCTATGTATAGCATGTAAATATTACTTTAAGGCTCGGTTTCAGTCGCCATATTGAATTTTTTTTTTTTTTGCTTTTTTTGAAATTCTAAGAAGAAAAACGTTAAATATGCGATTATACCTCAAATCATATTTACATTTCGCTACAGTACAGAACTTGCGATTTAGCTGTTAACTTATAATTACGCCGCAATTTGTCGGGCAAATTATGAAAATAAAAAAATTTGCCACACAAATTGCGACGTAATTATAAGTTAAGGGCGCGGTCTACCGCAATTTTCATCATCATTATTTTATTTTGTATTTGTACCACATATTTTTTTTTTCTTATTTTAGACACAAAATGTGACTAAATTTGGCTCTTATGAAATTTTTTTATCTCTCAAAGTTTTCGCGTAATGGCTTGTTAAAGTCATATTTTGCATGTTTCCGTTTTAACGACTACACTAAAACCAACTGATATGCCAGACTGAAAAAAATCACAGTGGATAAAGACATTGCAGGCTACAATGACATGCTCATAAAATTAAAGAATTAAAATTATTTGAATTTAAAAAAAAATGCTGAAACTAAAAATAAAAATTTTAAAAATTCAATAATTTTTTTTAAATACAAATAATTTTTACTCTTTAATTTTATGATCATGCCATTGTAGCCTGCAATGTCTTTATCCACTGAGATTTTTTTCAGTTTGGTATATCCGTTGGTTTTAGTGTGCGTTAAAACGGAAACATGCAAAATATGACTTTAACAAGCCTTTACGCGAAAAGTATGAGAGATAAAAAAATTTCATAAGAGCCAAATTAAGTCACATTTTGTGTCTAAAATAAGAAAAAAAATATGTGGTACAAATAAAAAAATAAAATAATGATGGTGAAAATTGCGGTAGACCGCGCCCACAGCTAAATCGCAAGGTCTGTACTGTAGCGAAATGTCAATAGAATTTGAGGTATAATCGCATATTTAACAGTTTTCTTCTTAGAATGCCAAAATAGTGAAAAATAATAAAATTCAATATGGCGACTGAAACCGAGCCTTAATGATAGTTTCCAAAACGTTAACAATGTGGTATGTCCAAATAAAAATTTTTCTGTTTTTGAGACTCATCCTTACTTAAAAATCTATCTCCGTAAATATAGTTACCATCAACCAAATTGTCATCAGTTTCCGTCTGCCCAGGCTGCCAAAACCGTATGCAGAGACAAGACTGATAAACATTTACGCGAAAAGTACCCAATGTGCGTGAGAAATGTCTGCTTAGGAACAACTTGGAAAGAACGATACACGCTTGTGTACCCGTGTCAGAACTCTAATAATCTTTAAATCGGATTTTCTCGTTGCCGAAAATGGCTAAAATGAGTAAATTTGTATTTCTGCGGTCTGGTTTAGGTATGAAAATAATGGCGCAGAATAATCAATAAGGTTTCGGATTGTACAAAAAAAATCCACTTCGTGTTTCCGCCTTCGGGCAGGGTCACATTGTGTATGGGAGAAGGCCGGGGTGAATATTGTGACGGCTACTCGACTAACGAGACGTGCCTGTCGTCCGTCGAGGGTGAGATGAGTGTGGAGCAGCGACGGAATGAGAGAGGCGGATAAAACGGGTGTTCCCCGAGAAAACACGCTGCCAGCATGCGAATCCGGGCCCGAACCCGCGGACGATCGAACTGGGATCGTGTAGTCATGAACGATGCGCCTTTATGTATAGCTATACTTTACAAAGTAATTGAGTCACCATCGAACATCTCGTACATGTGAGTCATCGGCGAGAAGTTTGGGCAACAGTTCAGTGACTTGCGCCTTAAGGGCGCGGTTCACATCAGTTTTCAACGGGTATTTTTTATTTTCATATTTGTACCAAATATTTTTTTTTCTTATTTTAGACATACATTTTGATTAAATCTTCCTCTTAGGAAATTTGTGTATCTCTCATAGTTTTTGCGTAATGAGTCGTAAACGTCAAAATTCGCACTTTACAGTTTTATGAACGCTACTAAAACCAAGTGACATACCAAACAGAAAAAATATAGAGTGTATAATAACGCTGTAAGCTATAATTTAACATATATAAAAACAAACAATTATAATATTGTATTTAATAAAAAATGCTAAATTTTGAAATGATAATTTAAAAATTTCAACAATTAAAAAAATATTTTTTTATTTGTGTCAAGTTATAGCCTACAACACTGTTATTAGGTTTGTCTCCAGGGCGGACGTATTTTGCGCATTCGAAGCCTAAAAGTGTGGCGACGGCAACAACACAGAATACACATCACGCCTTATTTTGACATTTATAATTGTAAAGCAGGAAACTATTTTGGTAGGTGATTTAAAATTGTTCACTAAATTTTCTTGTTGGTACATTTCGTCGTTAAATTTACCGCTTATCAGCATTCGCTAGTATTTTTCCTTAGTAACAGATTTAATAGAGAATAGTTTATAGTCAGTGGTCCCTATTTACGCGTATTTTCTCGAATATATATATATATATATATATATATATATATATATATATATATATATATATATATATATAAGCGTAGCAGACATTTTAAACCGATCACACATATTTATTGAAATATTTTTTATGTATCCTAAATTTTTTAATGGACAGATTTTATAACTTCTTGTTAACAACCGACAAAAAACAATTTTATCACTGTCAACAATTAGCCAAAATTTGATAACTATTTTATTTGGAAAACTTAGGATACATGGTAAAAAAATATTTTTAACAAATTTATGTGCAGGTTTTACGATAACTGCTCCCGTACATAATTAAAGAATATTAAAACAAATAGATAAATATTGACCCATGGCTTTATTGGTACCGCCTACTTGAATCAGTTATCCACTTCGAAGTTTGAGAAGCGACGAATCGGCGAGGGTTACACTGTTGCATGTACCTAGTGTTCCATTGCTCCGAATCACAAAGCGCTAAACTAACGTGCAATGTTTCCGCTGCACCGATATAACTATGGGATTTTAAGGGTTAATCCTATTATATTTTTCGTGAAAACACTACAAAGTAGAATGCTCGAACCTCCTGTGTATCGCGTATTGCCTACCCGTCAGACTCCACATTTTCTGCTTCTATCTTCTCGTAAACGGTTCACTGGAGGATGTTGCGACCAAGTGACCTTTTTTGTTCATTGGTGCCTCCCGCTACAAAGTGTGTAATTTAATAGACAAAAATCGCAATTATAAAATTGTATGCCATGAAAGGCTTGATCAACCCTATTATCTATTGAAGAAGTAGGAATGTGTTCGTAACCTTTTTTCTCGCAGATTGTTATTATTAAATTACTCACGGAAATTCATAATTTATCTATCCTTACTTTTCATTTTATTAACGAATTTTTATGTTAATATTTTAACCACTGAAAACTTTCATTACGTAACTCTACTTTTTTTTGCAAGGAATCACCTCGTAAAGTTTGTAAAATACTTTCGGGGACAACCGATGTACTTACTTGTTCCACATTAGTGTTTTACTGTTATTGATAGTCATAGTTTTGTTAATGTGTAATGTACAAAGCTCAGATCTACATTCTAAATAGTGTTTGTAAATAAGAAGAAAGTAGGCATGGTAGAATTGTTTCCAAGACATCCATGGTAACAATCATACACTTTTTTATAAAACAGTCTAATATATTATCAAATTACCAGACTTGTATTGTAACAAGTGTACTAGTTTGCATATATACAAGGTGGAAGTATGGTAACTGTCCCATACTGCGTTTAGATTAATTACTTCTTAAGCATTTTAGGAAGTTTTTTTGGTACAGTGTAGTAGCCCGCCAAAGACACCCGGAAAAATATCGTGTCGTCTGAAATTCAATGAACGATAATCGC
This sequence comes from Medauroidea extradentata, assembly GCA_003012365.1. NCBI lineage: Eukaryota > Metazoa > Arthropoda > Insecta > Phasmatodea > Phasmatidae > Medauroidea > Medauroidea extradentata. The sequence continues at coordinate 17,535 of PNEQ01069869.1, read as the reverse complement.
AAGTTTTAAGTAATACTGATTTTATCATATTTGTGAAAACGTAAGCAATATTTTAGAATAGTTAACATTAGCGATTTTTGAAGACATTATTAATTGAATATTCTCACTGCAACTTTAAATTCTCGTATTTTTCTACTCAGGAAATAATATAAAGTTTTTGTACATTTTTGTAAATTTTTATAAATTTTGAATATAAGCAAAACGAAATTCTGTTCTGTTTGACACAGGAGCTTCCAATACTCATTCAGTAAATCCTTTATACTGTAAATTTTCTCTGGGTATCGCACAATTAGAAGACTTGATTATGATAACCTAATTTGATATCGTTGTTTCTTCCGCAACTTTCGAATTTCTGAGAGTTACAGCTACTCAATTTTTGTACCACACAATTTTATTTCTTGTACACTTATTCACAGGCAGTTACTAAATCTATCGTGCGGTTCAAAGATATAAGCCGTTACTACGGCATTAAAACGGAAACAGTAGAATCCTAATAAATGCCACTTTACGCCGGGGAAAATCCAAGCAGAACGAGCAAGAAGACCGGAGACATAGTGTGTGATACAAATTGGCTTTCAACATTTTATGTATTTATATTCTTGCTAGCTTTTTTATATCCGAGTGGACCACGAAACGTCAATCATCACCTACTTTGAAACTTTGAGCGGCGATCTATTTTTAAGTAGAGTATCCAAATTCCACTCTTGTTTTCTGATAATATTAAATACGTGAGTATCTTATATTAGATTTTTATTTCCGTGTAATTCCTGTTGTGTTTTATATGTTCCCCCATTTTTTTTCTATTTTAAATTATAATTGTTAGTAATTGTATGCATGCCGACTAGTTGTGATTAATGGACAACGGGAAGGAGAACTGTAGAGTAACAGAGTAATGAAAGTGTAGAAGTGTGGAGCATAGTGTGAGATCGGACAATACCAATTTTTACCAATCCTTGCGAGACGTTCCATGGGCTAGAATACATATCAAACACTTAAGTGCTGAATAACGAAATAAGAAAACCAAATACTTGAAAGGAACGACTGAATTTCAATAACCAAAAATAATCAGAAACTATTCTGTATGAAATATTTCTGAACTTGAAGGTAAAATTAAGAGAAAAAATTATATTATACCTAATCACAATAACTTATATCCTGCTAATACAAACACTTTAAATTAACTGGGTTTTGTAGTCAAAAAAATATATCAGTTGTTTGCACCGTACTAAATCTCAGTTTGTTGCAGCAGAGTACATGATAACTTCGCGTCACATATCACTGGGGAATTTGTAATCCAATTAAGTCTGTAGAAAATCCGTGACACTGAATTTGTTAAGTTGGCGGTGCAAGATATGTATTAAAATGATAAATTTGAGTTCAAAATTTAAGTTTAACAATTTGCTGCTATAAATATGCTAAGGCAGCTACATTTATGCTAATTATCAACTATAGGGCTGTTAAGCTACTTCAGACATGAATAAAGGCCTTTCTATGGGCGCAGTTCATAAATTTAAAAGACGTCTTACAAATGTTGGCGTCGGCGACGGCATGAAGTTCACTCCAGAAAAAAATAATTATTTTAACAAGAAAATAGCCTCTTGTTTAACTGGCAAACTATTTAATATTCATGCCCTGTACAATTCTCCTCTCCCAAAGCGAACTAACATTAGGATGGCCGTATATGTTTCCCCTTGACCAAAATATTCTCTGGGAAGACCTACCGCGTCCATATTCACCAAACGGGAGACAAAATCATCATGAGGACAAATTCAAGAAATTCGCACAATAGTTTAAATTTTGGACGTGCAGTAAACAGAGGTGTCAATGATCTCGGTGCATAAAGAATGCAGTTCCCAGAACATGCATACTCGTGAAGCATAGAAACCAACAATAAATTAATAATGGAATGAGGCAGCTTAAATAAAAAATTAAATTTAGAACAAATTTAAATTACTGAATTGAAACAATATTGTCCAGGTGATGTTAAAATACTGAATTATTATATCATTTATCATTCAAATTTCAAATAGAAACAAAACAATTTAAATACAAACATACAATGAAAAATATACATAAGCAAAATATCCCGTAATTCCATTACACTATCCCGTAAAGTTTACAGAATATTTCCTTAAATATATCATTTATTATTCAATCCTTCATCAATTAATTTTCATTATTACCCAAAACTGAACAACTACATAACACGTGGTAAAGATATTCCATTGTATTGTTCATTATATGAAAAAGTCCCTCTTCCCCTTTCCTATTACCATGAAGCCCCCTCGTCTCTTTTGTAGTTATTGTCATAGTAACAACATTTTAAGAAATAGGACTGTCACGGAAAATATCGCAAGACTTTATCAGAACTACACAAATACAGTCCGGATCTTAGAATAAACATAAAATACTGTACAGTTTTATCTTACTTATTCCGAAACAGAAGTAGTGTACACTGTTTTTGTTTTGGCGTAAATCTGACAGCTCTTTCTACAGAGATTCCTTCATACGTTCAGATAACAATAAAAATATGTATCTGGCTCTGTTTCGCATTTTGGAAAACCTCGACGATTCTTATATCTCCTTATTGAATACAGTAGTTTAAAAAATATACGTCATGCTGTGAAGTTTTGAATCCTCTTCTGGTCAAATTATAATATTTTGCAATGCAACATCAGTAGACATATCGCCCGACGCACGTCAGTTGCCTATGTGAAACGGAATTGAGCCAAACTTTATAAAACATAATCAACGGATCAAGTTGCATGTAACTCCAGGAATACTAACACACAAAACAATCTTGTATATGCAAAAATTCGGAAGAGTGATAGTATATAGCCAGGACAACAATAACATAAACCACATTCCGTTTACCTAGACAAACACATACACTAACATCTCTATGTACTGACTGACTGATTGACTAGACATAACCAACTGCAGCCCAAACCACTGGACCTAAAAACCGTGACTTTTTGTGTAGTTCTCCCTCAGGTCGTAGGCAAGCACTAAAAATGGCTTTTTTCTCCCGAAATTCTACCTTTAATAGGGGGAAAATAGGTGAAATGTATTTTCGAAGAAACGTCATTAAAGATCGAACCCAACGGCCTATCATCGTGATTTTTGAGCCTACCTCAATGGGATGCACATAAAAATGCATATTAGCTGATATCAGAAATCTTCGAAATTCAACATTTAAGAGGGTGAAAAATACCATAAACGTGTTTCCAGTTAACTATCGACACGTATAGAATCCTTAGGGATAAATAGTGGGTTTTCACTTCACAATGTTGCTCACGTAATCACCCAAAAAGTTGTTTTAGGATTTTTGAAATTCGACCCCCAAGCAGTAAATAGGGGAAAAATATGTTTTTTATGAATCGTCTATATAGTTGGAACACAAATGGCTATCGTTGTGATTTTTACTTCAATTGGTTATGTATACAAATGACTAAGACAGGTTCTCCAAGACTTCGAAATGTCAAAATTAAGGGGGTGAAAATACGTTAAATGTGTTGTCGATTATTCCTTAATATCAATCCAGATATGGAAGTGATCTTTGCTTTATATTGATGCTTATGTAAATATCCAAAATACAATTTACATATATTTTCCGAATTCGGCCCCAAAGAGGTAAAAAAGGGTAAAATGTGTTTTCGATTCACAATGGATGTATACGGACCCCATTGATATTTCATATAGCTATCTTTTTTTTTTAAGAATTATGCTTCCTCAAATACCTGAAAAGTGTCTTCATGAATATTCAAAATGTCTCACCTAAGGAATTGAAAAGGGGTGAAAAGTGATGAAATGTGTTTTAATTAATCGTCGACATATCTTGAACACAGCGGACTATATGTCGTGTTCTTCACGTCCAAGAGACACCAGTATTGTAGTCTAAAAAGTATTTCAAGAGTTCTTCGAAATTCAGTCTCTTAGGAGGTGAAAATACCTGGAATATGTTTGAGATAAATGTCCTATATGTATCGGATCCATCGATATATTCAGTTTATTTTGCTTCAGGATGATGAATAGATAAATGGCCACAACATTTTATAAGATTTTTAAAAATTCGAACTCTCAGAGTGATTTTAACAAATGATCGATTTTGTCTTGACGTTCAGTCAACGGGCATCGTTGTGATTTTCACTTCAATTGGGTATTTGTACAAATATTTAAGGTGTAAAATAAGGATTTTTCGAAATTAGGCACATAAAGGGGGTAAAAGGCATAACATTTAATTTCTATCAGCTGAAGATACTTATCATAACCAGTAGAGATATTAAGGTGTTGTTTGCATTAGAATGATGGTTACGTAAGTACCTGAAAAAAGCAACGCAAGTTTCTTTTACTTTATAAGATAACTTAATTAACAAGAAAACGTAGTTCGTAAACTTTCAAGGCAGACAATCCGAAAAGCAAGTACGACCAGCGAGAAAAAAAAATTATACAGGAGTTTTATTCGACAGTTCTGTCTGCCATGTTGTAAGAGTAAATTCCTTCTTTTTATGATTTTGTACCTAAATTGTCATACCTTGTGTAGCAAAAACACCATTTTCGGCATGAAAAAAAATTTTTTTTACAGAATACTCGAGGACTTGTTAAGATGTTTCTTAGGAGACACAATTTCGTTGAGTAGTTTTTGAATACGTGTCTGTCGGCCAAAGTTCGGCGTATTGATCTGTGACGTAGGTAGGCGGCCATCGTTAAGCCCTTGGTCCCATTATTTTTTCTACTTTTGCTAGAATTATTTTCTTAGTCGTAATTAGAGTATATGCCATGAGATCGTGTTCCAGTTTTGTTGACAACTGTTTCACTATAAATTTATTCAATAGAATAAGTAAAGAACGTTTTGGGCCACCAATTAGTCGAAAGAGTTTTATTGTTTTGCTAGCGGAACCATAGAAGAATACGCAATAAAATTACTTTAAACAAACCGTCAAACGGTTTTAGAGTGGTATTGAGAGTAACTGACGTGCAGGCACATCAGCGGGATAGTGGAAAGCCTGGAAACGGCACAATCTGGAGAAAGATTACTCTCCAAAGCTAACGTCCAACACGATTCCTATTGCGAAAATCGAGTGAACTAAACGGTAATTAAATCTGGATCGCAATGCAGGGAGGCAGTTGATGGTGTAAAAAAGTATCACGTTGTATTAACAATGGATCTCTGCTATTTCGCATGTAAAAACTTTTTATCTATCGGAAACTGTGCTGTTGTTCACTATAAATGAATAAAGAATTGTTCACAGTTTTATAAAGTAAATCAAGCCCAATTTTATGTCGCCGTTAAATCACTGTTCATTCGCTAAAAAATAATGCATAGGTAGAGTTACAATACTTATATTAACATATGGATAACAATCTTGTTTGGTTGTCGGTAATATCTAGATTGTTCCTACAGTAATCTCTTTTTAACGGTACATATTGTCACTTCAATGCATCATTACGTACCTATTACAATTGTCGGCCAAATACTGTATGTTGCTTTAGGATGATTCAATATTAAGAATGTACTTTGGCCTTCAGTAATGACAAACTCTGCCTAAACTGATATAAAAGAAGCAAACTAGAGAGATTAATTTCCACAGAATGTTTAATACGAATCTTCAGGAGAAAAATCGAACATTTTACACTTGGATTTGGGAGCAAAGAGGCAAAGAAACTACTGAAATACTGTCTGTATTGTACAGTTGTTTGAAATAAAAATACAGTGACATGTCCTGTCTGAGCTCAGGTTATTGTAGGAACAAACATAGTTGGTACCAACAACCAAATTGGACTGTTGCCCGTATTTTAACAGACGCATAATAACCGCAAAAATACTTTTTTTTTAGTAACTCATATTTGAGGAGAAATGAAACACGACTGTCTATTTTGACTATCTGTGAACGCCACAAGGTAATGTTCGCATTTCAAGTACTAAAGGAGGAGGAGATAATGAGTTCGGGAATTTTCTAGAATTCAGGACAATCACCGAGGGCGTTTGGTCACGTGCCTTTGCGAGGGTCACGTGTGTTTTAACGAAGGCCTGTGGGGTGGAGGCAGGAGCAGGCTTAATCCCGTGTTAGCACATTGCAAACGATGCAGCAAAGCAATCCTCTTACAACACCCCCCTCCCCCCAGCCTCCAGCTTCAACACGCCGCTAATTCCATCGTAATTGGCAAAGCGGACAAGCAAAAAATACCGACACCGTTCCGCTCGGTGTCGAAATTTCTTGCCGTAGAGTTAACATAAAATAAATTTTTCAAAAATGAATTCTAATCGCTGAAAAATCTTTGGTCAATAACAGAAAACGAGTTGCTTCATTTCTCACTAAGAAATTAACGTTACAAAAATTAAACAATTTTAGGTCAGTTCTTCTAAAGAATCTCAAAAATTTATGGGGGCCAAATTGACAACAATGGTTAAACATTGACTTTATTACGTAAAACCTTTACACAGCTTAACATCTATTGTGGCCAAATAAACAACAATACTTGAATGCGGATAATATTACGTAAACTTACCCGTAATATACATAATATGAATGTAGCCCAAATTTACACGCAGTTTACAGCAATTCAGGAACATGGGTTGTTGCGTAAACTTTCACCTACGCATGTCTGAACACTTATTAGAGACAATTATACGACAATGCTTAAAAGTGTACCGTATTATTTAAACTTTGCCTATACAGGCCTGTGGAGGTGCAGTATACGGCGATGATTAATTTGCCTACACATGCCTAAAACTGTATCGAGACCTAGTCTACTTTGATTAAATATGGACCCTCTTACGTAAACGTTACGTACACATGCCGAAAAGTTTATTGCAACCAAGTTCACTGCTATGCTGAAATGTGAACCAGTTTTCTGGTTAAAGGCTCACAGGGTGCTGATATCATAAAATAATTTCTTAGTTTGAATTTTTGAGAACTCTGTCGTAATGTGGAGTTATTTTAGGTGGTTGTCCTGATTATTTGTCTTCGTTTGTGTCGCACGTTCTAGTTTACTATTTTTTCCCTTTCAGGAAACGAGACATGGTCATATCGCTTACTTCACGAAGGAATGCAAGTTTCCGACAGTTATTTTATCATTGTTTTCTGTGGCTTATTGAGCATCGCCATTCGGTTTCCTATTATTTCTATGCTGTTATTATACGTATCACAAGTATTTGCTCAGTGAATAATGTAAATTATTGTTTTACGAGGAAAACATATATTGGATTAAATATTTAAACTGACATTAACAAGCTATCAAAATTTGTACTCGTTCGTAGAAAGGATTATAAAAATTGGTTGGCTTAGTATCAGACTAAACTGATTTGAGCTTATACTGATAATAGATTTTTGAAATTAAATCATTAACGTTTACCGTAGCTTAATGTTTTACGCAATAAATCACTATGTTGATTAACGGAGAAAGCCGCATGTCAATGAAGCCAAAAGCTGACATGTATGTACATAATACAAATTTTCTATACAATATGTGTGTGTGTGTGTAATTCGTTTAGCATTTTAAGGAGCACACTGAATCAAATTTAGCACTGGTCTTCTTGCTCTTATTAACTTCCTTAAACAGGCTGTCCAGGAACAAATGCATAATAAGCCTACAATGCGAATCCTGAGCTAAACTGGGGACGAAAATGTAATTGGTAAACTGCTGTACGACATTTTACATGCACAATGTGGCAACACTGCACGGAGAAAGTCTCCTCTTGCACTCCATGTCCACGTATTATTTTATGTATGTTACGACAAGTAAACGTAGAATTATGTTTGGACTGATCTGGATTTTAATCTTTACCCATAATATGTACGTCAGAACAGTAGTAGTAAGATAAGTAGGGTATCTGTGGAGCGGAAGTTGAGGCTAACTACAATGTCGTGTTGCCACATTGTGAATATATAAAGACGTCATCGTACAACATTATGTCACTAACATCTTCGTCTCCTCTTTAGGTCAGCATTCGCGTTTGTTTCGTGATAACGCTACAAACACACACACACACCTATATATGTTATAAAGAAAATTATTAGTAACACTATTTTAAATCAAATTTTTTCATCATAAATTTTATGTACAATACATTTTTTTGTTGAAAAACTAAATTTGTGCACCCAAAATTTTTTTAAAATGCCTCTTTTATATACGTAAAATTAACTCTCTCAAGCCAGAAATGGATTTGTCTCGAATTCCAGATGCAGTTTTTAAAATATAGAATTTCACACACTAAAATAGAAATTAGTTTAAAATAGTTTTCGGCTCACTATCAACCTAACCATTCCTTAATATTTAGTTAACGAGTAGAAGAATAATACTAAATTATTTAGATGGATCTTTTTTTTTTTTTTTTAAACTGACTATTCAGAAAGATCATCAATATGTTTTCAATTTCGTATTGCTAAAAGGCGTACTGTACTGCTACTGTAATAATTGTTCCATACTTGCAAGTATTATATATATATATATATATATATATATATATATATATATATATATATATATATAT